>VZTU01013776.1:97395-146749 GCA_013400835.1 Zapornia atra
GGGCGGGGAGGAGGGGAGCGTTATCTTCACGGTGGGGGCAGCGCGGGGGCCGTTGCGGGGCGCGGCCGCCGGAGCGCCCATCGGCTGCTGCGCAGGGTGGGTGGTGGGGCCGGAGCGGGGTCTCGCTGAGAGTGCTGGAGCCAGCCCCCCCACCCCTCATCCTGTCACCGGACCCTCGGCCAGTGCTAGGTGCCCGCGGCAGGAGCCGTTTGGGTGTGAGTGAAGGCTGCGTCTGTGCCGTGGCGCCAGGCTGAGGCTCCTGCTTTCTGTTGCAGAGACCTTAGTGAAGCGGCTCTCCTCCTACGAAATCGTCACACCTGTCCGAGTGAATGAATTCGGCGAAGTTTTCCCGCACACGCATCACTTCAGCAGGAGGAAAAGGAGCTTGGAGGCACCGCTGGAGCCCACTGCTTTCCGAACGCATTACCAGCTCAGTGCGTACGGGCAGGTCTTCCAGCTCAACCTGAGCGCTGATGCAGGCTTCGTTGCTGCTCAGTACACTGTGGTGCATGTAGGGGCCCCACAGAAGCCGCCCTCCCCTGATTTGCGACACTGTTTCTACCGTGGGCATGTCAACGCGCAGGAGGCGCACATGGCCGTCTTCAGTATCTGTGGTGGCTTGGTAAGCACGTTGGTTACTTCCTACTGTCTCCATTCATATTCTTCTCCTCTCTGAAAGAAATGTAGTGGGATGCCTTTGCAGCAGAGCTGAGCTGGAAACCCTCGGGCATCATTCCAAGTAGTTGGTCATGAAATGTCTTGGCATCGGCAAGTTTGCAGTCATGATGATGCTTTTTTGGCGGGATATACAAATGCTGCTTTCAAAAGGATCTGCTGCAGTGGCTGGTAATAGAATTGCTTGATGTAACTCCTGACACCAAGAGCATTATAACAGAGGAAAAAAACATGCCTCAGAAACACAGTAAGCTATTGTTTTGATAAAATGGTGCTGCTAGTTTGCATCAGTTATAGTTGTAGCTTTATAGATGCTGTGTGGTTAGGAGTGAGGAATAACGGTGCTTGAGAAGATGAGAAAAGAACTAGCGTTGATATTTTTCTTCTGCTTCCATCAGTGCTGCAGAGATGTGTCTTGTTCTAATGGATGCTCAGCTGTGCTCTCTAATAGTGTTTCTGTTAAGTGAATGGGAAGCTTCCTCCTCGTCTATAAAACACTGAAGAACTGAATTGAGCAAACAAATCAAAACTTCATTGATATACATTCTTTAATCTATCCCTTGATAGCATTCCTTATGTCTTGCAAAGTGATAATGAAGAAGCAGTATCACACAACTATCTATCAAAACAGTTATACTGTGTTGCTAAGTCTTAAAGTTTTGTCTCTAGAACTAAACAGTTTGATACTCTGTGACTTACTATATCACTATTGAGTTGCAGGGGGCAGATGTGTGATAGGTGCTGTAAAATGTTACTGTGCATTTAAGTTTATGTTCCAAGTTTATTGCAGTCAGTCAGGAAAGTAAAGGCTTTATTTTTGGGAAATGAAAAATATCTGGCTGTGCATTCTAGTCTGTTTCTAGAAGCCTATAGGAAACAGAATGGAAATGGCTGGATGTGTGCAGGAGGGTGTAGTGTGTCTTAAAATGTGATACCCGTGATGGAAAAGAGAATCAGAAATAACAGGTACTTGACAGACACCTCTGTCCAGTGTTTATTCTTGGATACATGGTTATATACCACCTTGCCCGCAGTTGAGGCCTGTAGGCTTGGGCTAGCTCTTGGCAATTACTGGAGAAACAAACACTCAAAAACTGTAATTCTATATTCATCAGTTTTCCTCATGTATCTTGCTTTACAATAGGCTGTCACTGGGTTTTGTCTGCATTACACACAACTCAGTTCAAACCTATACCAACACGTCGTCCCCCCCCCCCAGTTGGTTGCACTTCTAACTCACAGAGAGAGGAGGAAAGAGGAGGAATCGCAAATACCTTTTTTTCTTCTCATGTTTCATTTTCTAGTAGATATTAATACCATTGTATTGAGAATAGTGTCATACTGTGTGGAGTATATAAGTTTTAAAACCTCCACTTTACAGAACTTCTGTTGCCTGTTTTAATTCTGTCCTTGCCAACCATGTTACTTGAAGGGACCACATGCACTGAAAATAATTTTTCTTAAAAATGTGTACATGCTGGACTTAGGTTGTCTCAGCTGTGCATTATTTACCAGTTCTTAACCTTTCACACAAGACCCTCTTCTCTGTAATAATTTTAATATCTCTCTCTTGTCTTACTCTGCTGGAACATTGCAGGCTGCATCCTATATACTTGCACTCAAAAATCCTTGAGTGCCTTTAAACTGAGCCTTTGCCTCTTCTAGATGAGCCTTGTGAACTTTCACTGCAGCTTCCTGCATGACTTCATGTCCTCTGTCACTGCATGGCAGACAGAGTGCCTAGCCTAAGACACCAACAAAGGCCTTGCTGTCCTGGTGTTCTTGGGCACTTCCCTTACTGCTCCTTTCACCTTCTGCCTGGGCAGACACAGCCTTATGGAGGGTGTGTCACCCACCCAGCCTTGCAGCTGCTTTGCTCTCTCAAAGGAAGACGATGAGGTTTTCAGAAGAGGAGGCAGAGCCTAGTATGGGTGTTGGCGTGCTTTTGGGGGGGCTTGCCTATAGTCCCTCAGGGAGGGATTGTGTGGGGACAAAGAGGTAGAGGTAGCCAGCTGGTTGCATATGTCTTCACAGAGTATTCTCCATCTTGATTCAGAGCCTTCAGCCTAATGTTCTTCCTCACCCTCATGCATCCAAAGTAGGTGTTACTCTCTTCATGTGACAACTAGGGAAGACAACTGTTTTCAGGTTGAGAAGAACAGATGTGAAAGGATGGAAATAGGTCAGGTGGAATTTTCTCATTCCCCACTCCCAGGTAGGGCTATCCTCAAAAGTTAATAAAAATTTTTTTTTTTCCTAAAGGTTTAAAAAAATTCATAGCTTTGTGCATTAATAAATGTACCTGCTGAAGTAAGCTAGTTGGTTAGTGCTTTTTTTTATTGAACAGTGCCATGCTACATGCAGAGATTGAAGTGGGACTGCTGCCAATGTGGGATACTATTTATTGTGAGACAGTAGCAACTACCCTAGTCACTTGGTAGCCCAGTATTGTATCTATTTTAGGCAAAGTATCTTGTCTTTGTAGGTTCTGTTTTCCTCAATGCTGAACTTGAGCTTGGCTTATGGAAATGAAAGTAGACAAGATTTCTTTAAACTATTGGGCATCATTTTGTCTTCCAGCTTTGCATATATAAGGCACTTGCTGTAGACTAATGCTGTAAAAGCTAGGGAGAATCACAGGGTGTTCACTTAGATAAAAAGCTACAGGAAACTTTACAATAGAATTTCAAAAACTGCTCTGAAGATGTTCCTGAGTGAATCTGAAGTTAAGCCAGGTCCTTGGATTCGCTTTATCCTGTAAGCCACTGTCCCCAGGCTCTGTGCTGCCTTCATTCACAGCTTCACCCTTGCTTCCAAAGTTCCTTCTTTTATTTTTTACATTCTTAAGTTGAGTGTGTTCTCCTCCTCGAGCTCTGATGTCCCTTTTCACCCTCACTTAAGCCTTTTTCTGAGTGTGCCAAGAGTGTGTACAACCCAGAGTACCCATGGAGCATTGCTTAATGGCTCCTGACACCCTGTATGCAGCTCTGTTGTGTTACACTTCAGAGCATGCCCTGGGTTCAGGGATGCAAATGGCAAAGGGAGGTTAGAAGGTCAGCAGGGGGTCTGTAGTAATTGCAAGGGGGGAGTGTGTAATTAGGGAAGTTTAGGAGGCTGGAGTGATGGCCTGGGTGCCTAGTTGAACATCTGATCACATAAAGACGTATTTCTTGCATCTTTGGAGTAATTTTTGAAACTTAACACTTTATTTGACTGCATTTTCTTAAGTTCTGTATCTCTTTTTACTTCTATTACGTTGGTCAATTATAGCTTCCTCAGTTGGGAAACAAGATCTGCTGAGGGTGTCCCTGGATGCATGCAGGCTAAGGAGAGCTCCCAAACATTATCCAGACAGCATAATCAAAGTAGTAAAACCACAACCAACCCACCCCAACAAATAGAAGCCAAACAAAAACCCAACCAAAAAATGATTTAACATTCAAGAGCATATAGCTTAAAGTTTATTGTCAAATGCAAGCAAATACCAGTGAATAAAGTCTCTTAAAAAGAGGGAGCCATCACCATTTATAGCTAGAATGAACCTTCGATTCCTATCAGGCCCCTGTCTGAAGAAAGGACTTTTATTTGTTTTAATCCTGAATGAATGGTATAAAAACAGTTTGTTCAGTCCTTTGAGAACCCTCATATTCTTTTGTGGGGGCCAGGAATGTGTTGACTGATGCTGAGAATAGTGAAAACTGGCTTTTGTGAGCTGGGCTAGTGCCTAAGGTATTGTATTTGTCTACTATGAGAGTGGTAAGAAAGGAGGAAGCATACATCTTTGGGGGTGTACAGTCTCTGGTGGATACAGCAGTTTCACATGCTTCCTACCGGCAAAAGTTAGGAGTAGGAAAGTACATGTGAGTCTCTTGCATGGATTTGCTAGCTGTTAGCTTTCTGCAGTCCATGCAGGCAGTGCTGCTTTGTTCTAAAGTAGCTTCTGGAGTGTAACAAAGCCTGTATGACAAACTTCCCACCAGAGTTCAAGGAAGCCACTTGGTAAATAACACTCCTTTATGGCACTTCAAGCTTACCTGTTTGTCTGGAGAGCAGCAGGAGTACGAACCTAAGTGTGGATCTTCAGAACTTCCTCAATGCAAGAGATTCTCTCTACTCTGCCCTTGTGAGGCCCCATCTAGAGTACTGTGTCCAGATCTGGGGCCCCCAATACAAGAAAGATATGGAACTGTTGGAGAGGGTTCAGAGGAGGGCCACAAAGATGATTAGAGGGCTGGAGCACCTGCCCTACAAAGAGAGGCTGAGGGAGCTGGGCTTGTTCAGCCTGGAGAAGAGAAGGCTGCGGGGGGGACCTCATTGCAGCCTTCCAGTACCTGAAGGGAGCTTATAAGCAGGAGGGGATTCAACTTTTTAAAAGAGCAGATAATGGCAGGACAAGGGGGAATGGATTAAAGCTAAGGGAAGGAAAGTTTAGATTAGATATTAGGGGGAAGTTTTTTACAGAGAGAGTGGTGAGGTGCTGGAACAGGCTGCCCAGAGAAGTAGTGGATGCCCTGTCCCTGGAAGTGTTCAAGGCCAGGTTGGATGGGGCCCTGGGCAACCTTGTGTAGATCCAGGCCTGGGGTTGGTGTCCCGGCCTGTGGTGGGGGGCTGGGGGCCTATGATCCTTGGGGTCCCTTCCAACCCAGACCATTCTATGAATCTATGATTTTTTTTAATAACATGGGTCAGCAGATCACCTTTCTGAGAGAGTTTGAAAACCATTCTGTCTGCTGCTCTGGGTGAGTTCAGTGATTCCTTCTCAAGGAAATCAGGCAGTCCTGGAATTTATTTTAATAAACTATAACTTTTAATCATTTGGTTTAAAACAAATGGAAACCCCTTTGAACCTTGCCAGGAGCTAGTGGTAGCACAGCCAGCATCTAGTTTCTTCTGCATATCTAGTCCAGGCAATATACTCCAGATATTTGCTTCCCAGTTTTGTGTTGTTTACTACTACTAACTTCAGCGATACAAATGACATTGGTTTTCCAAAGGAAGTTTTAACACTTGCAACTGGAAGATGTGCTTACTTTGATGTAACCTAAACCTTTATTTTATGGGCTGTGACTTCAAAACAGTTCCCTTCTAAATCTGAAAGGTGGATTAGCTTTCAGCATTTGGGTCATGTTTATAAACCTATGAGTATCCATAAGCCACATCCTAGTTTTCATAGATTTTGGTTTTTTTGTCTTAATGTTGAGATTCCATCATAAGCTAGGAAAAGTCATATGAAAATGTCAACTCTAGACCAACACTCATTATTTGGGCAAATGAGCATTATTGCTGCTGACTGACATGATGACTTCCACTTCATAGTTCTGGTTTCACTGTTCATACAGGTATACAAGGTGTGTCTCTAGTCCTGAACCTCTGCAATGCAACAGTCAAGTTTCAGTGCTTCCATTATTACCCTCTGCATTTGTTTCATCTCTTACAAGCACAAAATAGTTTCAAACACAAGGATTGACTTTGCAAGTAAAAGACAAAATGTTCCTTTTCTTGGTTGTTTTTATAGCTAAGCAAACAAAAAAGGATCAGAAAGTAGACCAAACTCTACCTTCTTTACATTGAAAAAACCTATATAATTTTTTTATACCTGTTGAATTTTTCATTTGATTTTTCTCTTTTTTTGCTGCTTTCTTCTCTATTTGTTCTTTTCCTTTTGTCTCTATTTAAATTTTTTTTCTCATTTACTTCAGTTTGTTTTCCAGTTAACTTCTCATATGTGCTTTCAGAAGGAGGACCACATGGTAGCTATTTCTTCTGTGACACTTGCTCTAGCATTTTTCAACAACAGTCTGCTTTGACTGGAGTTGCCTGAAGTCTCCCCACTCTTGTTCAGCTGGTCACAGGATGAATGGCACATGTTTCTTACTACTGGTATCTCATCTCTTTCCAGATTGGTAGACAGTAGATGTCTCTCTTGCATACATCTGGCAGTGGACACTTGAATTCACTTGACTGTGATCCTGTACCCCAGAGTCAATGTCTGCCTGCCTTGGTGAAGTCACTGTTCATCACACACTTTGTTATAAAATAGTAAGATGGCTTTGGTCCTCCCTATACCTCTTACAAAAAGCCTGAACCATCCCCAATACATTATCCTGAAGATTTTTACATTTCTGCTTCTCCTCAAAATATCTCCACAGATGCTAGGCTTTTACACAAGGACCAGAAGTGATCAGAAAATATAGGGGTAACTGCAATTGTAAATGGAAAATATATGGGGTGCAAATTAGGCAGCTGAGGTCTGTCACAGCAAATGTCAATTCTGTATGAATTCTCCTTTATGTAGGCATGTCCCAATAGTCTGCTTAACCTTCTATATTAAGGGTATTCAGCCCTCACTGACCTGCATCTGGTAGCCTTCTTCCCTGGCAGCTGTTTGACTGTGTTGCCAGATAAATTGTTCTGATGGCTGCAAAACTGTGGGCAGTGACAGCAGGTTGGATTTAAAGAGAAGTTAGTTAAACTTCCAGGAAATACACAAAAGGTGCTGTGCATGACTGTAAGGGATAGGGGTGTCACAGAAGGCATGTGGCCCCTCTGCTATCACTAGGTGAGTTAAATTACTGAAATGGTGTGCAAAATTACTTTTTTTTCCCCTTTCTCCCTGGGTCTTTAGTTAATGTTTTCAGCCCTGCTGCAGCCAACATCTATCATGGATCTCAGGAAACTTTGTACTCTTGGAGGATAAATAGGCTTCCCATGAGATAACATATTTGCAGTAGTCTCTGTTGTCACTGTTTTAGACGTATCCTCATGTAGAAAAAAGCAAGATTATGGCAGCAAAGTCAGCCACTGAGGAGAGGTCATACCTTGTGAGTGTACACATATTGACAGAAGTACTCAACTTACTGTGTGGTTGATTAAAAAGGGTGAAAATCCAGCCATGCTCTGTGTGTGCTTGAGTGATAACTGCCTGATGGCATATATAAGGTTGAAAAGACTTTCTGGAGCTATTGGTATCCCAGGAAGGAAAAAAAAAGGTGGTTCTGCATGTACTTAAAAACATCAAAGCTAGGAAGTTCTCTTTAAATGCAGATAAGTTGCAAATGTACATTTGCTTGACATTGAGAGACAAACAAGATTATATGGGGGGCATTTCCTCCATATTTAAGCATATAGATCCCCTAGGTCTGTGTTCTATGGGAATACTTAGCCTGATGGCTATTTATGTACAAAACCCAAACCCCCTAAAAACAAAAAAGCAAAGTGCCCCCCTCTCCAAACTTACAAAGCCAAACAGAATTAAAAAACCCTTTATGTATACATACATTTCATTTCAACAGGTACTACAGAATATCTGCTTTTCCATCATGAAATATCCATGCATACATCTATGACAAAAGCTGTCACTGGTATTTTTTAAATTGACTTGTCTAGAGTGTTCCCTGTGAATTGTATATAAAGGTAGAAATAAATAGATTGCCCCCCTCTTCCTTCCACTCCAGTGAATCTTGTTAGTTGCCATGATCTCTGCTCTTTCCTGCTGTCTTTAAGATTGTTACTGTAACATTCTCTCCAGTTCTCTGCTGTTGTCTGTTACAAATGGTATTTGGGAAATCCTGGAGTATCATTTTTACCAGGCTTCAGCCAGACTGGTTGAAGTAGCCTTACAGAGTGGTGTTCGGGTACAAGAGCCAGATTTTACACTTCTTGCAAGATTATTCTTTTCCCTATACATTATGCAACATCATAGAATGGTCTGGGTTGGAAGGGACCCCAAGGAACATAGAGCTCCAACCCCCCTGCCACAGGCAGGGACACCAACCCCAGGCCTGGATCTACACAAGGTTGCCCAGGGCCCCGTCCAACCTGGCCTTGAACACTTCCAGGGACGGGGCATCCACTACTTCTCTGTGCAGCCTGTTCCAGCACCTCACCACTCTTCCTGTAAAAAACCTCCCCCTAATATCAATTGAAACCTTCCTTTAGTTTTAATCCATTCCCCCTTGTCCTGCCATTGTCTATCCTTTTAAAAAGTTGAATCCCCTCCAGCTTATAAGCTCCCTTCAGGTACTGGAAGGCTACAATGAGGTTCCCCCGCAGCCTTCTCTTCTCCAGGCTGAACAAGCCCAGCTCCCTCAGCCTCTCTTTGTAGGGCAGGTGCTCCAGTCCTCTAATCATCTTTGTGGCCCTCCTCTGGACTCTTTTCAACAGTTCCACATCTTTCTTGTATTGTGAGCCCCAGATCTGGACACAGTACTCCAGATGGGGTCTCATGAGGACAGAGTAGAGAGGGACAATCACCTCCCTGTCCCTGCTGGCCACCCCTCTTCTAATGGAGCCCGGGATCCCATTGGCCTTGAGAGCTGCAAGAGCACACTGCTGGCTCATGTTAAGTTTCAAAGTGATACTTAATCTGGTGACACACTCTGCTGATACAAACAGAGCTATCACCACAAGCTAGGCACGCACACACAAAAGGTCTGAGAGATCCAAATGAAAAATATTTCTGGTAAAACCAAATAAACCAAAGTCACTTAGAAGTATGGAGGCAGGTTGCTGAAACAGGAGCACAAGAATTTGCAGGAAATGAAATCAGAAATGAACTGGATTTACTTATCATCTACAGATGCCTCTCAAATCATATAACAAGAAATCTGCTTGAAACATTCTATTTCTGTTCTCAGATAAAGAGGTAAAAGTACATTTAAAAGATCTCTTCAGTAGAAGTGGAATACAAAATTGGAAACAGCCTCTTGCACATCATAAAATATGTGGTCCAAAGGAGGAGTGCTACCCAGGACCACGCATATGCACGGACTTGAGGAAGTTTATGAGAAAACCCACATGAAAAAGATAATTTATTTTTTGGATTTAAAATACTCTGGATGAGTTAAACAATTTATATTAAATCAAGGTTCAATAGATCAACACAGCTACTCGCTATATATGGTATGTCTTCGTGTTTAAAAGTGGCTTAAAACTGCGTAGTCCTAATCAATGTATTTGCTCTATTGCAAGAGTAGTAGAAATAAATATTGCAGAATTTATGGCTAAAGTATGTACCATGCCCATATACAAATTACATCCTTGTGTGTAATGGCAACTTCGTAGAAACACATGGAAAACATAAGGGATATATAGCAGGCTTCCAAAACATGGAATTAATCTTAATACATCCAACAGCAAAATTGGAAAGGTTTCAGAAAAACGTTAAAAGAACAACTGAAATTCTGGAAAACACAATTCTAAACTGGCAGGCTCCCTCCCAGGTAAACTCCACTCCTATACTCAGGTATTTTTTCATGTATGGCTTCTTAACTCAAACTCAAAAAACAGCAAGTAGTTTAGAGCAAGAGTGCTTTCATGGTCAAAGTAAATTACAAAACCCTTTCCTTTTATATTATTCTCTTCACTTCCTTTCCCCTTGTGTTTGTTCAAAGCTCTTCTGGATCATGTGAGAAGCCCTTCACCCTTTTCTTCCTGTTCCACTGTTACAGTGTTTTCTAGTGAAAGACTTTAGTAGAGTTTAATTAGTTCACTGAAGAAAAAAGTATTAGAGGTTATCTGATCATTTTACACTGTCAATATCTGGGAAAAATATTTCTACTATAAGATAATTCAGCTAAAAACACAAGAGGTAATGCTTGCAAGTTAACATATTAAATAAAACAAAAGCTGATGTAATGGAAATAATAGTAATCAAATAGTAAATAATACACCAGCTAAGCAACAGGGAAGAAACACCTAGCAATTAATAAGCGTTTTCTGGTGGAATACCTCTTAAGGAATGACTGAAAGCAACATTATATTTCAAGTTCTTGGAGAAGTATATAATAAAATGAGAAAAGCTTATTATGGGGGAGAAAGACGTTTCATTGTAAGTTTAACTATAATCTAACTACATCTCTTTGCAAATGCTGTGATGTTAAGATTTCAGGAGCTGATGGGAATCACTCCTTCACTTAACACCCCAAACAGAACTCATGAGGTGCCCACCTATGTTGAGAACTGGTCCTGGTCTGGAAAGGCACCTAATCACTGATTAAATAAGATAACATAATTCTCAATCAAGACTTAAATTATAAGTAAACCCCTAAAGGGATCTGACATATTTGTATGGTTTGAGGGTTTGTTTTTTTTTAAAAAAAGGTATTTCCAGGAAGGAAGGTTTAGATTAGATATTAGGGGGAAGATTTTTACAGAAAGAGTGGTGAGGTGCTGGAACAGGCTGCCCAGAGAAGTAGGGGATGCCCCGTCCCTGGAAGTGTTCAAGGCCAGGTTGGATGTGGCCCTGGGCAATCTTGTGTAGATCCAGGCCTTAGGTTGGTGTCCCTGCCTGTGGCAGGGGGGTTGGAGCTCTATGATCCTTGGGGTCCCTTCCAACCCATGCCATTCTATGATTCTACGATTCATGAACGAAGGACTGTAAAACAAACAGTGTAGCTAGTGATTGGTTGTTTAGGTTTTTTTTCCTGTAGACCTACATGTTAGGAAAATGAAGGCATAACCATGTGTAGCTAATGAAAATCCACCTTTAGTCTTTGTAGAAAAAAAGAAAGAGATTGGAACTGGTGGCTTCAAGCTCAATGTCTTGCTTGTGTTTTAAATGACAACATGTACCTTCTTATGAAACAGCACTGTTTTCATCTCTCATCCTTTGTTTTTTTTCTCCCATACAGTATGAGTTCTTCTCAACTTGAGTAGGGGAGTTGCAAAAAAATTTATCGTAGGCTACTGGTGGGAGGTATTCCTAGCTAGTCAGTGGTAATCACTTGGTTATCTGTGCATTGTTGAAGAGGACAGTCAGTAAAGAAAGAACGAGAGTTTGTTGCAGTATAGATTTTTGTATCAGTTATTTCTTCCATATCTAAGCAGACAGTTGATTCTGGGATACTGTGCAAGAATCAGAGGTCCAGAGAATCAGAAAGTGAGAAGCTGCCTAGCTCCATTTTTCTAAAACAGGTAGCTCAAGTATCTGGAAAGGTGGAATCTCCAGTCTTCAGGACACTATTAGGCCTTCTTGCATTAATATTTTGATTTAAAACAAAGCTAAAAATAATTCTGAGGTCATAAAACATAATATAGGATAATTCCCTTCCAGCTGTCTTAATTTCTGTTAAGATCCATGTATCAGCTGAGATACTGAGAGTAGTAAAAGTTGAACCACAGATGTTTACAGGCATTTAATACTGTGTATTCATTGTTAGGCTCAGTTTGATTTGCAGGCTTTGGAGCATCAAGTTGCTTGATGGTATGGTTTTACACTTAACTCATGCTGATACAAAGTTGCTTTTTTTTTCTGGGAAGAATGGTTCTTTATTCCAGTTGAAAAATAGCTTTAAAACATCTTTCTTTAGTAGGAGGCATAGATTTTTAATTGCACAGAGGAGTTGGTATACAGTGTACATGATTTCCATTGCTAGTGTGCAAATAAAGAAGTGTGAGAGTATGTGTTTAGAAGAGGGGAAGGCAAGAATACTTCCAGAGTATCAGCCAATCCTAGATTAAGGTTAAGTCATGTCAGTCATGATGCCTCATGTTGGCTCCTGCCAATCCATTGGATAGGTCAATGGTGCATAGATATGGTTTTGAATTCTTAGATAGGATTTTTCTTCTGGTAGTGCTTGGTGGGGCTGGGAGCCTAAGTGAATTTTCAAAGTGCTCAAACTCACTCAAAAACATGTCGTCTTCTTCCTTTTTTTTTTTTTTGAGTGTGAAATGGTAGGAAAATATAGCCTTGCTCTTGCATTTTGTCTTTTCCAGTGGAAGTCTGATATTCTGGAAGATGAGTTTAGTTTAAAATGTAGCATGAACTCTTTCCTCATTAGTTCTGTGCCACTATCCTCATAATTCGTATGTTTGTTGTAGCTTAAGGCATTTCCTTGTGCTATCTGAAAGCCTGTTAGTTGGAATAAACATTGGAAAAATACAGAATATCTGATGTAGCTATTAAAAGGAATAACAGGGCAGTGAAATATGTGTGGAATAAAATAGTGATAGAGCTTTTGCTTAAATCTAAAATATTTTAAATGCCTCTTAGCTAGAAATAGGCTTTATAGTATGTCAGGAGAAAATAATTTGTTAGCATGTTAGAATTCACAAATAGCATAGGGTCAAAATTATTATGGCTTGGTAATTTGGACCAAGAATTTATATATTTTTTAAAAAAAAATCAACATGAATCTTAGCATCAGCTCTCACTGCTTTATCCCTGAGAGACAGGCTGCTGTTGCCTGTCCCTGTCATTTTGCCCAGAAGCTTGCACCTACTTAGGACTAGCTGACAAGTTGTGGCATATCTGTTTTCATGAGGCCCTTCCCAGGGAGGCACATAGCGTTCTCAGCATGCTCAGTCTGCCATCCTCTACAAACCACATGCCCTGGGAACACTGGATGTGAGAAGGCTGAACTGAACTTATAAAGGATTCAGCATGAAGACTACTTGCAAAGAATTTAAATGAAACTGAGGGGAAAACATGTTTCTGGGAGTTAGATTTAAACACTCTTGAAAGGAAAATGCTGGTTAGCTGTTTTGGGTATTTCTTTTATTATTTATTCTGTAGCAAAGGTGATGCAGAGGATCCAGCCACAGTGGGTTTGCAATAACTAATTCTAGATGATACATACATCACACATCAGGCAAGATTGCAGATATAGTCTGACGTGCATGAAGCCTAACAGATTTTAAATGTGCAAAAATGGTAACTGCTACAAGGATCCCAGACTCAAGGGGATATAATTCCAGTACAGTGCCCTGCACCCTAAGGTAGTCCACAGCACATATTAAAAGACTATTTGTAGGCTGCCTGGAAAAAAAAAGAAAATCAATATTCTCATTTCTTGTGTATCTTGATGAACTATTCTCTCTACAACCTTGAGTTTCAAGGTTGACATGAGCACTCAATGTCTTAAACTGTATTATGTAGATGATCACTATTCTCTTATTGGTCATGCCTCACTAATATGGGAAAACAGCTAACAGGTGCTCACTCTAGGTGCTTAATCAGCTGAAGTCTGAAAATGTGATTAAATTCTTACCTTTTTTTTGTGTTTTTTTTCTCCTCATAGCCTCCTGAAATAAGGTACTTAAGCCATAGGAAACTATGAATTTGGTTAGAAAAAGAAAAGTTTTATCTTTTTAGGATTTCATAATTGAATAGATTATATGGCAGGGGGTGGAGGAAAGTAGCTTAATTTTTGTTCTTTTTCTCTGTGTGTGTGCCAGTGCTTTTGTTAGTAATCAAGTTCCTTTGGTTCCCATTACATAGTAACCCATGTGTGTCTGTATGGGTAAGAAACAAACTGGGGGAGGGGGCGTCGGGGAGAAAAATGCATTAATGAAACTATCAACTTTGAATTCCTGGAACTTGTTTCAAAGTCTTTAAAAATAGAGGATCAGTTTAACACTCTTATTAGTCAGTAATGCTGGACTAGTATCAGTTTAACTCTGTTACTAGTGTGTGGGCAAAATGCAATTTGAGAAGAAATATACTATATAAATTATGTAAAGAACAAAAGGCAAGAAATGAATGTCAAATTTGGAAAGCATTCAAATCCTGAATTGCCTGATGGCCTCTGCTCCCTTTTGCACGGTTCCCAGCTGGTCCTGCTTGGTCACACCCCTAGATTCTCTTTACTTTTGTGATCTCCTCTGTTTCATTAATACCATATGGTGATTACCTACAATGCCTTAAATGTGCAAGGTGGTTTGTTATAGGTTATTCTGGTGGGACAAGTCTCTGAAAGCGAATTTCTCTTTGCCTTACCCTCAGGCTTCCATCTCTAGCTGCCAGTGAAGTTTCTTCTGTCTCACGAGCAAATTTATTTCCATTAGTTTCAGAATATTACAAGCAGTTTATTACAATTAAGTGTATTTTTATACTAGTATTTTTAGTTGAAAATAAATCAATTTTCTTACTTTCAGATGGGTACCTTTAAAGCACATGATGGTGAATACTTTTTAGAGCCTCTGATGAAAGCGGATGGAGGTGAACATGAAGATGAACATAACAAACCACATCTTATATACAGGCATGAAGAAATTAAAAAAACCTATCAGAAATCCCATAAACCTTGTGAAGTTTCAGGTATAGTCATACTTAAGATTTCAATGTGAATTTTTCATGTGTCAGATGTATAAAGAAAAAAAAAAGCAGGGTTTAAATTTCATATGTAATATTTATCTCTCCTTTATTCTATTAGAACCTACACACTTCTTTCATGTAAGCTTGGCAGGCATTTCTCTTTTCTGCCAGTACCTCATTCAAATACAGGACAAAATGTTAAAAACATATTGCCAGAATTGCACTGAGAATTTACTTTTACACCTACATTGTCCCATATATAAACATTAAAAAGAATAGATCCACAGGAGCTATTGTTGATAATGAAGATAATGAATTGATTGCAAGTCTAACAGATAACACAGGACATCTGTCTTCTGTAATAAAAGCAGTATATAATATTAACCATTAATGTAGATTTTTCTCCCTATAAGTATTTTAATAACTTATTCATGCTACATATTCATAGCATTGAGGTTTGGTTTTTTTGAATAAAGGACAGTGAAGCTAACTTACAAGCATACTACTAGGATATGTGACGAGAGACTGGTGGCACTTTCACAGCCTCACAGTATATAGGCTAATCATTAGGCACAGTAACTTGAGTGAGAACTTCTGCAATGAAAGTGACTATGAAAGAAAAAACTTTACTAATGCCATGAAGCAGTGAGTAGAAAGCACTGTGCTTTAATGTTTTTAGTGGGACAGCAAACTTTCAGCAGTTTTTCATAGCTATATATGCATCTTTGTAGTCAGAAAATAGTATGATGCAAGAAAGGCACCTGCAGCTATCATCAAAGTGTGAAAGCTAGAGAAAAGAATGGGGTTAGGAAGGATTTATTTGAAATTGTAGGTGTCCATAGACTCATTCTAAACACTGAGATACCATCTGCTTTGGGATATAATGATGTAGAAGCCTTTGAAGATCCTGCCTGAACAATGCACCACTTAACCTTTGCTATTATACTAATGCCATTTGAAAAATATTTTCACTTTGTTGGAAACGTAATTTGATTTTAATTTTTTAACAGTCTAGTGACATAATAAATGCTGTTATTTTGCTTTTGATAGAGGCATACAGGCTTCATTTATTTGACTTCAAAGAAATCACAAATGGGTAGAGATTCACAATAGGAGAAAGCAGCTTATATTTGGTTCAGCTTGGCATTTAGAAACATCGTGTCTAATTAAAATTCTACACCTTTCATGAGACTGAAATCTGCATTTATGCATTTTGAATGTGCTTGCACTCCAGGAATGTTCAAGGAAGTCTGAGTGCATAAATGCAAGTATCTGAAGAAAAGGAAAATAATATTGCAAATTTACTTTCTTAAGGAATATCTGTCCAGATGTTTGAAAACATAAATTGCAGAAATAATAGTTCAACTTGGGTGGCTAGTGTTTTTACTTTTGGAAAACTCTTAAAGCACATTATATATTGAGGAACAATATGTAGAGTATTCTGCTTTTCTGTAGGAAACTAAGGCCAGAAAGCAACCATTAAAATCACCTTTCACTGGAATTTGTTGGATGTATTTTTCTAGCTCTGTTAGCAAGCTGATGCTATCTACTCATTGATTGTCATTGCAGAACAAGGAGTTAGGATTTTGTTTAAAAATCAAGCAAGTGTTGTCATTCCTGAGTCTTTTTTTAATGATGAATAATAGCTACTGAACCAAAGCAGAGGTTTTTGCATTTGTGGGGTTTATTTTCTGTGTTGGTATGAGAATTCTATTACTATAAGGAACCCAGTGTGAGGAAAAAGGCTCCAAGCATTTAGACTGCGATCACTTCCCCCTTGTCATTTATTGGAGCAACTACAAAAGACTGAGCCAGGGATTACTGTCAATTTTGGGAGAGCAAAGTTGCACAAATATTTATGGAGAAAAACTCTGTGGTGTTATGTTTCTGCCCTTCTAAAGAAGAGATTTGTCTCCTTTAATGCTAGTCTTGCCTGGTTATTTTCATCCTCCCTTCAAAAAGGAACAAAGTATATCAAGGTATACTTGTGATCAGGAGTTTCTTTAAGTGAACCTTGACAGAGGATATGGTGAGGCATAGCATTCTTTTTAGTTTGAAATTAGATCATGATAATTACCTCTAAAACTGTCTAACTCATCTTTTTCTCACTTTATACTTGTTTCTTCTAAACTAAATTGCTGATGAAAAATTAATTGGAAACCCTGGTACAAGCCTTAGTCAGGATAGGACTGCTGCATTTCCTCTGCACACAAATCCTGTTTCCTTTTTTCAGAGAGGCTCATCTGAGTTTGCCATAATGTTTTGGGTTTTTTTTTTGATGAATATGATAGCTTTACTCATCCACTTGTTGATTTCTGGTGTTTATAAACAAAATTAATTTGATTTGTTCCAGTATTGAATTTTTTGTGTCTGGTCCATAAATTCAGTTCATCCTAAACTCCCACTTTAAATACAGATGCTGTTTCCCATTTTGCCAGTAATTATTTATATGAAATAACACACACTTTCTATGCCCTAGTAAAGATAATGAGCATGTGAGACTGTTTCAGCCTGCTCTCTTTAGTGCATCAATCTGAACACATCTGACATATGTAGGTGTTCATGGAAAAGTTCCTTCTTCAAAGCAAGTCCCCAAATTCTCCCCTTGATATTGTTAGTGCTAATAGTTTTTTGCAATTATCATAACTGTATTTGGTGACTGACTTTTAAGTGCTTCGTTTTGTCCCTCTGTTGCTGCTTTGTGGCTGCATTGTGCCTTAACTTTAAAGAGAACAGACTAGTGACCTATCACAAATTTTATGGATGAGTGCTCTTCCCCTCAAATACAGAATATGTAGCTTTAAATCCACAGATTTAGTTGAAGGTGACAGAGTTGGGATCTCTGAATTCTTGAGTCACTGCTGTAGTTGCGAAGTCATTAGAATAAAAATCAGCTAGCTTTGAGAGGAAAACTAAGCTTCCAGAAAGACAGTGGAGGTTTGTTCTGAGAGGGCTGGAGTGTCTAGTTAGGTGGTTAAGTTCTGGAGAGTAGTGAGAATTCTTATGTGTTTTTCAGTGAAGTATTTTCATGAGGGTTGGTGCTGAGGTGTCTCCCTAATCAATGCAAGGATTTTGTCAGGCATCAGAAGCCTCTGGTGGCTGGACTGTACAGCATAACTGGAAATATTGTAGTTATCTGGAAGCATCTGAGCAGGTTACATAGGTTCTTCAGAACCTGACCCTACATAATTAACAAAGCTGTCATGGAAGTCACTGAAGTCTTTTGATGTGTACTTGCTTACGAAGTAAACTCTATATAACATTTATATAAATGAAAAAGTTAATAAGGACTTGAATCCAGGACTGAGACCTAGTCTTTGTTATGGTTTCTTTTGATTGGTTCTGTTGGTGTCAAAGGTGAGGAGGGGAGGAAAAAGAGTATTTTCTTTAATTAACTTGCTTCCTTTGTTACACTGCTTAAGCTGGAGTGCTTATCTCCTTCCAGCCTGCCTGTTTGCATTATACTACATTCTAGGAACTGCATAATACTGCTATCTCTCAACTAAGTTTTAGCAATGTTTAATTTTTAAATTTTGGTTTGCCTGTTTCTCTCTTGAAATTTAGAAACTCTATTCAACAGTAAATCTCTTTTGAATTTCAGAAAAAGAGTTGAAGAGCAGCACTTTACTACATCCAACCTTCAGCAGTTTAAATGAAAAGAGCAGTGTGTTACAGAAGCCTCTCAGTTTAGAGTATGCTTTCAGTAACCTATCTATAGAGGATGGTGGCAATCCACATTCCAGGAAAAAACGTTTTCTTTCCTATCCAAGATATGTAGAGGTGATGGTTACAGCTGACACCAAGATGGTTCGTCACCATGGGCAGAATTTACAGCACTACATACTCACACTGATGTCAATAGTAAGTAAACTTAACTTCCTAAGTATTAGAATTTTCAGTTATTTCTGTTCACTTGTTTCCTCTTGTGATTTGATTGAATCCTGTATTAGAAAAGAGATTCCATAAACTTTAAAAGAACCCGACCAAACAAACTAGAGCCAGAACTTTGGATTGTGGATCTTTTCAGTTCAATGCAGTAAGGTGTACAGATTAAACACTCTGACCTATTTCCTGATTTGCTGTTGTGTTAGAAGAATTCTTAAGCTTCACTGAGTCAAACATATAGATTAATTACTGCAGACAGAGGTTAAAAGGCATTGTGAAAAAATGCTTGGTTAGAGTAATCCTCATTTTTTTCAAGTAATTTCAAATTAATATGGATCAGACTCTGAGTTGGCATCACTTAGTTGAGCTCTTTCTGTGGTGCTTTTTTTCCCTGGAACCAAAAGTCACTTCTTGTACTGATTCAGAATCTAGTACAGTAAGCTCTGTAAAATCAAAAAGTTTACCATGATATCTGTTCAACTGTTTTTTAGGAAAAGGTGTGCTAAAATGTTTTGCATAGCAATTATTTCTAAAATTCTGTCCTTTCATCTAGTCAAGAAGCTTAATTTACATGAAACTGCATCTAATTTTGGGCTTGCAAATTAAGACACCTACATATAGGTATCTATGGAGATACTTGCTTTAAATAATATAAAGTACAAGGCTATTAACTCGACTAGTTACATCTGATTTTGGATGAACAGAATAGCTCTCTAGTTTTCACTGGGATCAATGAATTTGCTTCATAGAAGTGTACAGTGCCATTTAAGATGCTATAGAACATCTGACTGGGCTTCAACTGTTGCTTCCCAGAGGCCTGCAAGTTTCCTGTAGACCATGTGTCATATCTACCAGGTCTATGTAGGTGTCTGATTAACATACAGGATCAGAAGTGATACTAGATAAAGTGTAGTTAGGCAACTGAACTGAGCACTGCTCACTGTAATGAATAGACCTCCAGCTAATGGCAATAGAAGTGCTGTTGCCTGTTATACAGATGTAGGCACCTAAATTTAGAAGGTGGGATTTTCTTGAATTTATAAGAAAAATAATGGATGACATTTTAAGGAAGATTAGTATTCTTTAATTTGAAAAACAATTCTGATCTTTCTAGTGGTGGTGTGAAGGTCTGAAAAGTCATGTATGGAAAAAAATGCAAGTTTCAACACTGATTTTTTTAAAAACAGTATAGACTGAATATGGAATTCTTACAGGAAAAACTGATCCCAAAGATGCCATTTTTATAAAGTTACTTTTTTTTTTTTAGTATGGAGCTGTACTAAGAACTGAAGTGGTCAAAACATTTAAAATGGAAGTTGTTTTTTACAAAACTTCACAATAAGATGAAAGGAAACATTTCTTGTATGATTTTCATTAGGTGAAATGGTTGTGATTCGAACTAACATAATTCCTCCTGGTCTATTTTTAGAACAGTCATTGTTCCTGAATCTATAGGTGGTGTACATTGAACCTCTATTCCTTACAGTGCAGTGTTTTTTATGTCTGATTATTTACATAACAGGCTTCTACTAGGTAAATGGGATATGCCTTGTATAATTGCTGCTAAAGGTAGTCTATGTGAACAGTTAAGATCTAGCATTTAATAATACAAGTATGAGTGAAAGAATACTAGGTCTTTGCTAAAAAGCTTGTGATTCCACTCTTGCACTTACCTATATAGACTGTAAAACTAGGATTTAAGGCAGTTGCTGCTGTTTTTGAGGTAATGACATACAATAAAGCACTACATCTTTTCATGTGAATTTAATGTCTTCACTGTGTTATTCACTAAGACATATAACTGGCATCTGTCAGCTCTTATTCTACATGTACATCTACAACTTCTGAAGGTAATCTTGAAACAAAAATTTGTTGAGAATTTATTTCTAGAAATGATTAGCTTTTATCAATGCAGATCTTAATTCTGAAATATCTTCTTCAGTCCACTTCTTACTGGAGTACGGAGGGAATTCAGATCAATTCATATAACTTCTCTGTGAAATATTTCAGTGATGTCATAGAATCACAGAAGTATTTGATACTCTTCAATTTGTTCTTTTCTCTTAATTCTCCTTCCCCACAATGCTTATTTTTCAATAAACTAGTAATGGAAGAGAATAGGAAAACAAATGACTACCAATCCTTGCTGTGTAATCCATATTAGAATTCATCAGTATGCACGTGGGGCATGTCTTGACCCACAGCCTATTAGTGTTTGAAACAGAACCATTATTAGTCTTATTCCATTACCCATAAAGGGGAGAAATGAAACTCTTAAATTTTATCTTTTTTGCCATTATACAGATAGCTTTGCGTATTAAATTTAATGGGTACTTGTATCTGGTCAAGCAATGTCTCCTGTTACAGGAAATTGTCAGGTTGCTGGCATTTTAAATGAATCGAGCATTTTACTTCACTCTTATAATCATTCTGAAACTTTTAATGATATTCAGTTTTGGCTTGGATTTTAAAGAAACCAAAAAAGTTAAAGCATATAAATCCCATTAAATTTTAATGAAACTTAGACATTTAGCTCCCAGAAGAACCTTTGAAATCCCGGCCCATTTTTTCTTGTATCTTTTTTTTTTTAGCATCAAGAAAGTGAGCAAAGTAAACTTTCTGCTATAGGATACTGTTTTATGAGTGGAAAATAAGAACTGAAATATACTGCTAAATATTTTTAGGGTTTTAAGTGTCTTGTCACTCATCCAATTCAACCTGAAAAGGCTTAACTCTCAGCATGCAAGTAATCCTATTGAACTGGAACTGGAATGCATTTTCTCATTTCTTTAAAATTGCAGAAATCTTGGCAAGATGAGTATTCACAGTATGTACACTGTGTCTTGGAAATACTAGTCCTGATTGAAACATGTATTTAAAAGTACAAGAATAACCTTGGCCATGGGACTTTCTCAAAAACTTTTGTATTGATGGACTATAAAAAGTGGCATTATATAATGTGAAATAATAAATAAAACAATAAAGCAAGCTGTCATTACTTAACTTGCAATGTTCTTTTGTGTTCTTTCAAGTGTTGCATCAGCACAGCAAGCGGTAGGTTCTGTTAGGTGCCCTAATAGAGTTAGAAGCTGGAGGACTGTGCCTTAGGCATATTGTGTTTGAAGTCCCTAATACGAAGGCTTGATTTTTAGCAACTGAATTAAGGCACTGAGGTTAACTGTAAAAGTAGAACCTTGGAGCATGAGAAGGGGGTAACCATGCATTCAAGGGGAGGATCGGGACAGCATCAGTTTAGATCATTTAACTTAAATTTTTCTATTTGTAGTCTTGTGGGGTTTTTTTATACTTTATAGTTCATACTATACAGCTATTTATAGTTCACTTTATAATATTTTGGGAAAACATAAATGCATGCTAACACTTAAGAATATTTGAAATTACTGGTTCTACCATATAGTCATCATTTAAAAATAGGCAGTAGATTTTGAATAATTTGTAGTTAAATAATTTGATTTGCATGACTAGCCTCTGAAAGGCAAGAATAATATTCAGAGTTTAGAGATGACCATACTGTTTCTTGACTCTACTACTTAGACTACTAAGCTGGTATTTTACCCCTTTTTCACTCAGATCAGTGTACTACTACTAATGCTGCAGGAATGTTCAGTGAAATCTGGAGAGCCAGCACAAAGGCATTTCTTGCTTAAGCTCTATGTTTCTTCTGTATGTATAAAATCACATGATCTTGCACACACTGATGTGGATAAAATGAAAATAGATGTTTGATTGTATACCAGTGAATATACATAGCTGGAAACAATTGTCTACATGGGTATAGAAAAATCCCTAGTTTTTTCAATTGTGACAGCCCTTGTGTTCCAGCTTCAGGGTGTCTGTATATTAAATATCTTTAAATATGTTTCTTTGTGACATCTTGAGGTCCACCATCTATTACAGAGGTATTAGAGCTCGCAGTGTGCCCAGGTGGCCAACGCAGCCATCATCATTCTGACTTGTACCAGAAATAGCGTAGCCAACAGCACTACAGAGGTGATCGTCCGCCTGTGCTTGGCATTGGTGAAGCTGCACCTTGAGTTCTGTGTTCAGTTTTGGGCCCCTCACTACAAGAAAGGCATTGAGGTGTTGGGTACCAAAGCTGGTGAAGGGTCTAGACCATGTCTTACAAGGGATGGATAAGGGAACTAGGGTTATTTAGTCTGGATAAAAGGAGGCTGAGGAGAGACCTTATCATTTTCTACAACTGCCTGAAAGGAGGTGGTAGCCAGGTGTGTGTCAGTCTCCTCTCTCAAGTAACATGTGACAACAGCAAGTTACGCCAAGGGAAGCTTAGACTGGATATTAGGAACAACTTCACGGAAAGGCTTGTTAGCCATTGAAACAGGCTGACCAGGGAAGTGGTTGAGTCACCATCCCTGGAGGCATTTAAAAGACCTGTAGATGTGCATAGGGATGTGGTTTAGTGGAAGACTTAGAAGTGCTGATCACTTGTGGACTTGTTTTCTGTTGGACCTAAAATGTCTTCTCCAACAGGAATGATTCTGAAATGAATTCTGCATTATGTAGACAGGCACATACCTGGCCATCTGTACAATTCACTGCTCTTAGTGCTGTTATGTTAACATGGTTGTTGTTTATTAGATATGCAGTTGTTGTTAATTAGATATTTAACAATTAGACTAGTATTTGTGTCTCTTATTTTCTTCTCAGTAACACAGGGTTCAAGGTCTGTCCCTACAGTGAAGCCTGAGTACTGCTTAATTATGACAATTGCAAGGTCTTGCAGTTGGGTTGGGTTAATCCTCAGTATTGGCACAGCCTGAGACTGAAGGGATTGAGGGCAGCCCTGCTGAGAGACTTGGGATACTGGTAGAATTGATTGTGGGCCAGCAATATGCACTTGCAGCTCAGAAAATCAACTGTATCTTGGGCTGAATAAAAAGAAACATAGCTATCAGGTTGAGGGAGGTGACTCTCCCCTTATACTCTGCTCTCATAAGGCCCCACCAGAAGTACTGTGTCCAGCTTTGGGGCCTCCAGTACAAGAAAGATGTCGACCTGTTGGAGCAGGTCCAGAGGAAGGCCATGAAAATGATCAGATGGCTGAAGGCCTCAGCCTTTTCTCAGTGAGGAGAGAGTAAGGCTTGTTCATTCTGGAGAAGAAAAAGCTCCAGGGGGACCTTATTGCGGTGTTTTAATATATTAAAACATATTTTAATGAAGAGGACTCTTAAGATAAAGAGACATTTTACTAAGGCCTGTAATTAACAGGAAAAGGTGTAATAGTTTTAAACTGGAAGAGGATAGATTGAGTTTGCATATAAGGAAGTTTGGGGTTTTTTTTTAATTTTATGGTGAGGCACTGGAACAGGTTGTCCAGAGAAGTTGTGGCTGGAATTAATCTCCCTTAGCCACATACATCTGAAAATGAGGTATTTCATCTCCCTCCATGATAAAGGGATGAAGAAATGAAGTAACATCTTACTGTCTTGAAATATATATATAATTATTTATCTTCAGATAGTTCATCCTGTCTCCTCCATTGTCTGGTGAGGGGATTTAGACAGCTAGCATACTGTTAGCTACATGACCTGAGATGAATGTGATAATTGCCTTATGTTATTCAAAGGTGACAGTTCATTCAGGAACATACCTTGAGTATTTCTCATACTTCAGGTGGAGGATAAATATCCTCTTTAGGTTCATCTGAATGTCTCTCAAGCTATAAGTACACATTATGAGCTAGAGAGTTTGTGGTAGTTTAGTTGTTTTAACAGTGGTAAAATGGTAGTTTTATTCTATTCAAATTTACATAACCCCTTCTGCCTGTATATTGCTTGAGACTTTATAGGCACCTGTTGTCGCATAAAGGTGTTCTGGGTGTGTCTATGCCTAACTGAACTCTTCAGTGAGCTCTTGACAGACGCTCCTTATTCCCGCCTTGGAATAACTGGACACTTGCTGGTTAGTAGCCAAGAACAGAGCCCACATGGAGAGGAGCAGACAATAGGCTGTACTGCTCCGAAATATGTTCTCCATGTGGATTCCAAAACTCAGGCGCCTTCCCTGCTCTTATCAAATCTTCTATTTCTAGCTTTATATATCAACAAGGAATGAAAGACAATGCCACACATTGTGCTCTCTTCAGTTCAGAGAAAGGGAAGGTATGAGTCAGTGGGAGCAAGTGCTCTCTCCATTCCAAACCTTAGCAAAATTACATTGTCTTGGGGACATAGTACTCATATACAGCTAATCTGTGGTTTCATAAGCAATTTAAGTCAGTTCAGGTTTAGGCTACTTCAGAAAGAAGTCTATCTTCTGCACCTTTCGCTCTGTCAGCACCTATGTTGGATGGGCTGCACCAGGAATGAGTTCATATAACATGATACAAAACCAAAAATTATTAAAAATGCAGTGCAGCTGGATCAGTTCCTTGATCCTGTTACTTTTGTAGCCTTGCAGCCTTAGCACAAGCCAGAAGGAGGAAAGCCAGTACTTCTGTGTTTGGTGGCAACTCATATTTTGACCACTCTGTCATTCAACAACTGCTTCAAGCCAAACTGTAGAATCCGTATGGATGGGATGTCTAAAGTTGTTATTGGGAATAAATGAATTCTGTTTACTGCTTTTATGAAGACTGTTTCAAAGTGGTTCACTTTGGTGTATGGAAATGGCTCACGATTTTTACTATCTGGCTGGACGATTGTAGAGAAAAATGCTTGTTGGGTATGTAAATACAAATTTTATGAATAAAGAAAGAAAGAAACCTTTGTATCTGTCACATAAGTTTTCAGTACAAGTTTACAACTTAGTCTAGCTTCCACTAAATGAAGTGGCAAAAGCTTACTGGTTCAAAGTTTCTTTCTAAAAGCCTCAATATTTTATATATTAATTCTACAAATCATCCATATAAACCAGCTTATGTCTATGACAGTCACAGGGATGTTATTTTTATTCTTTGATATTTTATCATATTTACAATGTATAATAAATGTAACTTGTATGCTGGCATTTCAACATAATGTCAGTGTTTGGATATAAATAGGAAATTTTTAAAACCTGTATTTTTTGCATGAAGAATATTCTAGGATAGTTAGTTTTATGTGGAACTTAGTACTGGAAAGCAGCATCTGTGCATGTTCTGTTCTTTCTGTATAGTAAATACAAGCTATTTTGAGGTAGCATATTAATCTAAACGGTGCACAACCAAACTGCATGGGGTCTGTCACCATGTCCTTGTGTAGAAAGGTACAGCCAGATGCATGTTGTGGAGCATTGTGGGGTTTTTTTGATAACTTGTTTGCATGAAAAAGAAATGTGGCGTATCAGATGAGTTTAATATTGTAAATTTCTTTTTTCTCTTTAGGTTGCAGCAATCTATAAAGATTCAAGTATTGGAAATCTTATAAATATAGTTATTGTAAAATTAATTGTCATTCACAATGAACAGGTATGAAAAATAAGTATTACAAGACTTATTTCTAATAGAATAAACAAAATGCATGAATTTGCACTTTAATCCCAAAGTCTAAAACATTTTATTTTTAAACACAAAGTATTTTCTTTAAGTATTTTTTTAACTAGGAGACTAAATGTGAAATGTGAGCTTAACTGCAGAGCTTTTATTTAGTGCCTGTATTATTTCCCCACCTCTTTGTTTGACCCTCCTATTGACCTAAATGGACATAAATCACACACTGTATGAAAGCTTATGGCATAACTACCTGAAGTGTGGTTATGTGCATGGAAACATGACAGGGAAATGACTGCTTTTATAGAGGATTTTGATGGAGAGGTTTCAGCTCTAACAGCTGTAATATTTTAGGACTGTTAGAAATATGCACTTCTCAAATACATGTTTTTATGTTTAGTTATTATAAATTTCTTGACAGTCTTTTTAAAATATTTAACACATGGTGCATTCACAGAATCACAGAACGTTAGGAGTTGGAAGGGACCTCGAAAGATCATCTAGTCCAACCCTCCTCAGCTAGAGTATATCACACAAGAGTGTATCCAGGCAGGTTTGAATGTCTCCAAAGAAGGAGACTCCACAGCCTCTCTGGGCAGTGGAACTAGACACAATATTCCAGGTATGGTCTCACCAGGGCAGAATAGAGGGGGAGAAGGACCTCTCTTGACCCATTAACCACACCCCTTCTAATACACCCCAGGATGCCATCAGCCTGCTTAACCATGAGGGCACATTGCTGGCTCATGGTCATCCCGCTGTCCACCAGGACCCCAGGTCCCTCTCACCTATGCTACTCCCCAACAGGCTTGTCCCCAACCTATACTGGTACCTGGGGTTGTTCTTTCCACAATGCAAGACCCTACGCTTGCCCTTGTTAAATCTCATTAAACTTCTCTCTGCCAAACTCTCCACCCTGTCTAAGTCTTGCTGAATGGCAGCACAGCCCTCTGGTGTGTCAGCCACCCCTCCCAGTTTTGTGTCATCAGCAAACTTGCTGACTGTACATGTTATTCCCTCATCCAGGTCGTCAGTGAATATATTGAATAGTATAGGCCCCAATACTGACCCCTGAGGGACTCCACTAGATACAGGCCTCCAGCTAGACTGTCCCATTGATCAAAATTTGCTGGCTTCTTCCCGCCAACCAGCCTTCAATCCACCTCACTACTTGACCTTCCAGACCACGCTTCCTCAGTTTAGCCATGAGGACGCTGTGAGAGGTGGTGTCAAATATTTTAGTGAATTCAATGTAGACCACATCTACTGCCCCTACCATCATCTATCCACCTGGTTATATACTCATAAAAGGCTATTAGATTAGTCAACCATGACTTCCCCTTGGTAAAACCATGTTGACTGTTCCTAACAACCATCTTATCCTTGATGTGCCCAGAGACAGCACCAAGGATAAGTCATTCCATCACCTTTCCAGGGATAGAAGTGAAGCTGATCGGTCTGTAGTTACCTGAGTCCTCCTTCTTGCCCTTTTTGAAGGCTGGAGTAACATTTGCCAGTCCTCAGGCACCTCTCCCGTTACACAGGATTTAGCAAAGATGATGGATAGTGGCCTAGCAATGACTTCCGCCAGCTCCCTCAGCACCCTCGGGTGCATCCCGTCCAGACTCACAGATTTATGGATGTCCAGATGGCTTAATTCATCTGTGACCCAATCCTCATCAACCAAGGCAGACTCCTCATTTATCCTGATTTCCTCCAGGGCTTCAGCCATCGGGGGCTCTTGCAGACAGTCTTCAGTAGTGTAGACAGAGGCAAAGGCGAAGTTCAGTAACTCTTACTATTATCAGTCACCAGGTTACCCACCTCATTCAACAGAGGGCCTACCTTGCCTCTAGCATTAGTTTTGTCTGCATTCTCACATACATTGATTAAAATAATGGATTCTCATGACTGATGACCTGTAGGTAAATGAAGATACAATCCTACAGACAAATCTGTGTGAGTGGATTCTTATGCGGAGTCCTGCTGACTTCCTTTCCATGCACAAACATTGTTTTGCACATTAAGGGCACATAAAAATAAGAAGCCCAAATGCATAAATGTTAAACCCCTTCCTTTCTTTTTTCCCATTTCTTTCTTAGGAAGGACCAGCTATCACTTTTAATGCAGCTACCACTCTTCGTAATTTTTGCTTATGGCAACAAGCACAAAATACTTTGGATGATGCTCACCCTTCTCATCATGATACTGCTGTTCTTATCACTAGGTACAGTATCTGAAATAGCCATAATTGCTCAGCTAGGTGAGAAAAATGCGTCAGTTTAAGTCATTGTTTTTTAATTATTCCAGTGACATTGTTCATAGATGATTGAAGCGATTGTACTTCCCAAACCACCGATTTGGGAAGTACATGAGCAGTTAGTCTGACAGTGCTATGTTGGTGGCTAACCATTTGATGAACCTTTTGTCAGAGATGATGGAAATTACTTAGATATTAAAATTTTACAATGAAATGAAAACTTTAACTGTTGTACAAATAGGTGATAGGGGCAGGGTGTTGTATGTCATGAAATCAGCTGAAGGATGCAGTAAGTCAGCTCCCAATAGGCTGGGCATAATTAGAACTACCAAAAGCTTACAGATGGAAAACATTGAAATAATAGTATATATTCTTCCTGTACACCTATTCCCACAGTGAAGGTTCTGATATTCATTCACTGAAATATTTCCTTTCTTTTGTGGTTCTTTTTCATTACATTCTTTCCCCAGTGTTCAAGTTGGACACACTCCAGCATTTGAAACCGTTTGATATTTGCCCTGAATTTTACATTATTATTTTGGAAGATGGTATAAAGTAGTTTCAAGTATACTGCAATATGCATATTTTTCAGCAGCACTTTGTGCTTGATCTACCTGGATTGTAGAGAAATAATGCAGTATTTGATTTTTTCTTTTTTAGAAAGCTAGATAGAAAGCAATACTTCAAACTTAGTTCCATGAATTTAAATTATTTCTTCTACTAGAATGCAAATTGTTTGAAAGGGCTGTAAGATTAAAAATTGAGAATCAGATATGCAACTACTCTAATGTAACATACTTTTAAAAAATGTGAAATACTTTAAAATTCTTATTTTAGTTGCTATAATAATTGTAATAACATCTTTTCCTTCAAGGGAAGATATCTGCAGAGCTAGAGAGAAGTGTGATACTCTTGGTGAGTTATTCTTTTTTAACAAGTATGATTTTTCTAACAGAAAATATGTAAGAGAATTTCACTGTAGGGAGAAAAATCCATTAGGAATAAATCAGAAAATAGGTGCAAAATTTAAATCACACAGACACACAAAAAAGATCAACTTCTTGATGCTGTTCTGCCTTCGCACATACTTTGGTGCCATCTGGTTGCTTGTTTTCTGTAAATCTGCTGCCTTGTGGAGGCATGATTTTCAACTTGGGTGCCACAGTATTTGTTTATAGAGTCAGTCCTTCTATGTGAAAACTCATTTTGTTAAGCTTTTATACAAAGATTCAATTTTGCAGGTTTAGCAGAGCTAGGGACAATGTGTGACCCACTACGCAGCTGTTCTATAAGTGAAGAAAATGGATTGAGTGCTGCTTTTACTATAGCGCATGAGCTTGGACATGTGTAAGTACCTATTTCCCAGCAGGTAACTTTTTTCTTTTGGATATCACCAATTTCCAGTGATGGGCTCCATGTCTTTAAGAGGGCACAGTCTACTACATGCTTTTAGAAAAGTCATTTATTTCTGCCCCATGCAGTGAGCCAGCTCTTCCCACCACCTAGAGATTGAGAAACTGTGACTTTTATAACCTGGCTGGTTGCTTTCCTGAAGTATGGGAGATAACTGGCCATACAGCTGTAGTCTGTCCTTTTGTCTTATGAACTGGTTGGGACACTGGGTCAGGTATCTTAGGTATGCAACAAAATCCTGTTAACTCCACTAGCTCTGATGGGATTTTACCTTTAAGAAAAGACAATTGTTAATGTAACGCAGAAATATTCTTCCTTGTGTTTGATCCTTTCAGAATACAGTAGAGTAACACAAAGAGAAATACTTTACACAGAAAAAATAAGAGGAGATGACAGCATTTTATTTTATGAAGCATACCTCATCAGTGATGGCAGAAAGGTGCTATACTCTATCTAGCTCCATGAGGCATGCCACAGCGTAGGTAACGATGACGTTACAGAGCTCAGTAGCTAGCTTGTTCATTTTCATGTGCCTGAAAGTTCACTTAAATACATGCCATTTGTCATGGTACTTACACTGAGATATAAAATAAGATGGTGTTTTAGTTACATAAATATGATGTTTATGCTCTCTGTAGTTTGTTTTTGTTACTGAATAGTAGGAATTATGATGTGAATATTGGGATAATATGTTACGGACAGTCTAGCAATGGCCTCTATGTTCAGTTGAGGAGATGGGTTGTTCATTTAAAGTAGCGTATTCCCAAAACACTGGGGTTTTTCTGGTGAGCTAAAGAACTATGTAATTGTAAAATTCCTACTGTGTCCAGAATTAGCAAATTAGGAGACTTTTGGATAAGGAGGGAATTCTGTAAGGCATTTTTAAGATACCTGTTGCCTCAATATCAGATAATCATATTAAGTGAATCCCATTAAATGTTAAGGCATTTTAAAACTCAGAACTCAGGCTTTTGCTGCTACAACAAAAAGAGTTTCAATTAGTTATTGCTGAATTTATTTTGGAGTTTGTCTGTTTTACTTTTTAGATTTAATGTGCCTCATGATGACAGTTTTAAATGTAAAGAAGCTGGAATTAAACATCAATACCATGTGATGGCTCCAACTTTAAATTACCACACAAGTCCATGGACCTGGTCAAAATGTAGTCAAAAATATATCACGGAATTTCTTGAGTAAGTATCCATATGATGCTATATTGGGGTTTTGGGTTGAGGTTTGGGGGGTGAGGGTGTGTGTCAATTTCATGACGTTTTGAGAAGCATTTCAAAAGGTATTGCTTAAATACCATTTTGAACTGTCCTTAGATTTAACTACTGACTTGTAGGGCCTCAGTTCTCCGGAAAAAAATACATTAATTTAACTCTTTGAATGACTCATGGCTTTGTTAAAGTTGTACTCAACACATAAAGCTAAGAAATGGTTATTTGTGGTGGTTTTTTTCATATAGTGGAATTGTTTATTGAAATATCTGTAGTATCACTTTAGTAGGTCAGAATAAGCATACTTTACCTTTGGAAGTTTTTCTTTAAAAAACAAGTGGCCAGTATAATTTAGGCAATATTATCTTTTTTTTTCTGTAAGAATGTGAAAATGAGAAATAACAGCCAGAAAGCAAAAAAACCCCTTAAGCTTTGTTTCTCTTGTACATAATGCAAAATCCGGTAAAGGAAAATCGAGTGACCTAGTTAAGTTTATTAATTTTAATTAAAGTCATTATATAGGCATGTAAACCCCGAACTCCACTAAGATATACATGTGTGTGGTGAGTAGCCTGCAAATAAAATGAGCCATTTATTGACATTTTGTTCTTGTTTTTACAATAGTACTGGTTATGGTGAATGTCTCCTAGACAAACCTAGTGGAAGAATATATGATCTTTCCTCTCAGCTGCCTGGGTCAATGTATGATGTCAACAAGCAGTGTGAACTTATGTTTGGTCGTGGGTCACAAGTGTGCCCATATCTGGTGAGTGAACAACACTCAGAGTCATACTCAGTCTGTAGTAAAAAAATTAGTAAAAGTATGTTTAGAAATGAAATCTCAGGATTTCTAATTTTGGAAGAATTTTATCCTGAAAGATGTCAAAGTTCAGGTTCTGTTCTATTGAAATGGGAGGTGTTTAGTGGAGAGCGTTGCAGCTCCATATATTTAGAAACACACAGAATTAAAAAGTAGGTTGAATTAATTTTGATTTGCATAGGTATGAAGGGGATTATAATTGCTTTAAAAAATCTGGACTTGCATAAATTAAGTCTTCATGTAACTACTGTGAGAGAATTATTTCAACATTATCTACAAATGTTTTCGCATTATAGCTCTTACCTTAAACTAAAAGGTCTTTCTTACCTGCTTTTTTTAGTGCTTTTTAAAAAATTAGATCTTGAAAGTAAATATATTGATTCAATATTTGTTCTATATGTTTGGTCCAAAATGTAGATTCCCTCTGCTTTGTCAAACATTCAAAAAGTATTTTCATGCCTGTTAAAGTGCATATTTTGCATACTTTACAAAAAAAACCCGAAAACATTTAAAGCAGAATTGGGATCTGCAAAGAAAATGTGAGTAGCTTAATAATGAAACTTCAGTTACATTTTGAAAACTTGAAAGTGTGACCAGTGTAATATAAAATGAATGTAAATATAATATTAAGACTTCATTCATTACTGTCAAAATGTCAAGTGGAGGTAGATTTTGGACCAACTTGTCAAATACTTCTACTAGTATTGCAAGGCTTGTTGGAGCTGTTTAAAGGAGGTAATTTAAGATGAGATTCAGATTGGAGCTTTTGGGGAAGTAAAATGTTTAGGAGAAGTTGGGCTTTATAGGAATATTGTAGAAAAGTAAAGAGGGATTTGAAGACCTGAAGATGATATTACTGAAAACTGCTTTGTAAATTTTGCAGTTCAAAATATTTAGGAGGAGTTGGGCTTTATGGGAATATTATAGAAAAGTAAAGGGAGATTTGAAGACCTGAAGATGATATTACTGAAAACTATTTTGTAAATTTTGCAGTTCATAAAGGTTGTCTACTAAGAGTCTTTTAACAATTTGAAAAGGATGCTTTCTTCTTAATTTTCTAGTTGATGTATTTGTAAGAATTCCAGTTATGAGTCTTTCTGGGGATTATACAGAGACTGTGCTGCACGGTATCAACCGTAACCTCTTACATACTTCCTTCATTACATTTTCTACTCAATTAGAAAATGGAGTTATCTATTACTCCTAATGGGATCAGTTTCAAATATTCCACATTCCTGCCTGCCCTTAAGCAAAATACACTTTGTTTTTGTGGGGTTTTATCTGTGAAAAACAATAGCCCTGATAGCAACTAAGCCCACACAGCATGAGAAAATAATACAAATATCCCAACTAATGTCTGAAGTGGTGTTACAGGTACGACAAAAGTAATCTTGTTTTCTTTTTAGAAGCAATGCAAACGCTTGTGGTGCACAAGCACAGAAGGCGTTCACAAGGGTTGTCGTACTCAGCACATGCCTTTGGCTGATGGAACAGTTTGTGGTGTGGGAATGGTAAGCCTTCCTTTGTTTCTTGGTACTTGTGTATGGCAAAATTGTTGAAGTAGGTAAGAAAGTTCAGTGCTTGTTGTGTGGCAACACTGTGTCTGTAGCATACTAATTGAGTGAAGTGTCTACCAGATTTTACCTGCAATTTCTCTTAGTCCTGTAGTGTGGTGACACAAATAACACAGGTTGTCTGTTCAAAATAATTATAAAAATTTGCAGATTCCATGTTGGTTAAAAATAGGTGGAAGACCTCAAGGGTAAAGTTGCTGTCTTTCCATCTGTTTGAAAGTTGTTTTTTTCCCTCCCCAATAGTGTTCCAAAGTTGAATTTCCTGGAAACAAGACATCCCGAAAGTGTGTTTTTCCCAGTTTGTCTTATTGAGGCTGTTGCACTGAACCAGAATGAATTAAGTATGACTGACTTAAATACAGAAGTACACTTTTTTTGGAAAGAGGGAGTCTTTGGATTAGAATCCTGGTTCCAGTAGATATTTGCACATTGTATCTGTTTTCAGACAAAAACACGAAGCATGGGTCAGTACCTCTTCACCTACTCCAGTAGGTGCCTTAACCACATATGACTCATGCTCATATACTGCCTTGCCTATTGTAATATAATTCTGGATACTTTGATCTGTTCAGTGCTGAAACCCAGGAGCCCTCTTCTCACTTACACCCTTACTTGTAGGACTTTGCTTGGCTGTATGAGGTGTGGATTGAATGCTTTGACACATTAAAAAAAGAGGAAATGGAAGCTGGGCTTCCTATACCCTGCTCACCAGTTTATTTGGTAAAGAGTGTTTGGGTGCTGAAAGTCTAGCCTGTTTTTTTGATCCTGTATCCTCTGAGGATATGTCCTATCATGGTCTGCCCATAAGGGTCATGAATGTTTAATAAGTAGATATAGTCAAGGCACTTGCAGAACCTTAATAGAAACAGAAGTAGTGGTGGAGGTTAGCTGAAAGCAGAGTTACCAGTGAAGATATGAGGGGTTTAATTTTGAATCCGTATGTAGTTTGGGAAGTGAAGTTAGGCACTTGAGTTCTTTGCTGATTGAGTCTTTGGCTTCTCCATGTCTCAATTCAGCACCAGCAAGTGGAATTACTTTCTCACTTGTCAGGGGACTGTGAGAATAAATATTTCAGAGATGTTTTACATGCTCTGCTATGACAGTGATTACCCAAAGTGTGGCTCGTTTATCTTGTTGAACTGCTTTTAATAGGAGTGTGATTTGGCAGCTTCAGGGGCTGTGGGAGCAATGTTAATTTTTTACCTTTTGATGGTTTCATAGATTCAAATATGATTAAAATCTCTCTGGTCTAATTTATTTGCATAATAAGCTGCTATGTTTCACTTGGTTATTACTAAATTTTTCCCCAATAACTTAATCTTGACAGATTGGAGTTGGTTTGTTGGTTTGGGTTTTTTTTTCTTTTTCTGTGTTTGGAAAGACAGTAGTAGTGAGGGATTTTGAAAATACTGTCTTAATGGATAACAATTTAGTGGATAAACTTTCTCAAATTATTTCTTTCCTTCTTGCAAAATGAGGAAAAGTTATTTGAAGGTTGCTTTGGAAGCTTTGCTTGATCTGTCCATGCAGCTAGTGTTATAATGTGCCAGTCATTTTCCAGTCAGTCACTGATCAGAAAGGAAGTTAATCTCTAATGTAAAACTTCATGTGTAATCTTTAGTTCAGTTGACTCTAATTTGCCAGCCAGAGGTCTTCTTTTATTTTAGAATACAAAACCCTATTTTATGCAATTACTGCAGTGGAACAAGTTTTCTTTAGGAAGTGAAGAGCTAATTACAGTCATTACCTCTGAAAGATGTAAGAAAGACCAGCAATTAATCTTGCAAAGTGTCATCTGTTCCTGTCTAAGAGACAGCTCCTTTCAAACTCAGTCAGCAAATTTTGTTGCTGTTAATGGGAAGAAGGCATGGCGACTACTAATTGTAATTAATATTTGCTGGCAAGCTACAGAGATTTACATTCAGCATTTGCAGCATTACTGCTGTGATGAGTACAGAAGAGATTTGTGTGAGGCATTTATAATTTTAGTATAAACTTTTTAAGCTTTGATTTGACACATAAGTTTATTTTCACAGTAAGCTTTAGTTTTACTTCAGGTTGTGTGTCTGGTTAGTGGGTCTTGCTCTGTGGACAGCTCTAATATTCCCTGTATCTTTCCTTCCCCAGAATACAAGATAGAAATCTAATAATATCAGAAACTCTCAAGTGAAGAAGCAAATAGCTTTTCCTGAGTGCCTTTGCTTCCTGATCTTGCCATGTGCAATCTATCAGCATGCACACATTTTGAAAGAGAATTCAGAAGAGGGGTGGCCAGCAGGGATGGGGAGGTGATTGTCCCTCTCTACTCTGCCCTCATGAGACCCCATCTGGAGTACTGTGTCCAGATCTGGGGGCCCCAGTATGAGAAAGATGCGGAACTGTTGGAGAGGGTTCAGAGGAGGGCCATGAAGATGATTAGAGGGCTGGAGCACCTGCCCTACAAAGAGAGGCTGAGGGAGCTGGGTTTGTTCAGCCTAGAGAAGAGAAGGCTTGGGGGAGACTTCATTGCAGCCTTTCAGTCCCTGAAGGGAGCATACAAACAGGAGAGGAATCAACTTTTTTAAAAGGGTAGATAATGGCAGGACAGGGGGGAATGGATTGATGCTAAAGGAGGGAAGGTTTAGGTTAAATATTAGGGGGAAGTTTTTTACAGAAAGAGTGGTGAGGTGCTGGAATGGGCTGCCCAGAGAGGTGCTGGATGCCCCATCCCTGGAAGTGTTCAAGGCCAGGTTGGATGGGGCCCTGGGCAACCTTGTGTAGATCGAGGCCTGGGGTTGGTGTCCCTGTCTGTGGCAGGGGGGTTGGAGCTCTGTGATCCTTGGGGTCCCTTCCAACACACACCGTGCTGTCATTTTATGATTCAATGATTCTATGTTTTGTATGCCTCATGGTGCACGCAGCAATAGAGCTCAGTGACTTCTTAATACATATATTATTAGTAGGTATGGACAGCATTTTCTTGAAACATTAAAGACAAAATGCAGCCTAACATTTCAGTGTCTTATAGAGAATCAAGAATATATTTTCTTGGGAATTTGAATGTTTCCTATATTCTATAGAATTAAGGTTATTAATTATCTGGAATTAATATAACTAAAATAGAAAACGTTTACTTCAGTTTGCTGTCTAGTCAAATTTCTATGAGCTGATCAAACTGTACTTTGTTCATGCTAGAATTATCTGTGAAAATGAATTCTATTTGGTTGTTGGGCCTCTGCACAGTATCTGAAAATTTCTCTTCGCCTCCTTTTTTTATACATTCTGAATTCTTAGATCTGACAGTAGCCTGTAGGTAGCAATTCTGCTTTGTCTGTGAACAATTTCTCACTCCACAGATCTTCACATTGTGTCTCCTCAGTTCAGGTGCTTTTTGTTTGCCTATTTGGCTTCACAAAGATCGATAGGAAGTCTGAGCTTACCCCAGCTCTTTTAACCTTAGAGACCTTCCTTGAATCAGTGGATGTGGTCTTTTAAATTCTTTGGCCTAATTGGTATTTCAGAGACGATATTATAGTAAATTCACTTAGACATGCCATATGTAAATATTTCCTAGTTTTGCAGTGGTGAATTTCTACACACTGCAGGACTGTCCTAGTCACTGCTTGAAAGGGTTTCTGGTGGTTTTTTAGAGAGAGGTACTATTAAATACAGAGGTATGCATTCCTGGATTGTTTTCCTAAATCCAATTATATGATATAACCAGAATACAAATTTGTAATTAAAATATTCTTTTTATTATGTAATGATGGATGATGGTGAAAAATATTAACTGTTTAGTGCTTTTTCATGTCATCTCTCTGTAATCAAAGTTACTATGAAATTATCTTCAGAATTAGGAACTATGCTGTATGATTAGGCAGAGCTAATGATCTGCTTGGACTATGTTTTCCATTGTGTTCTTTTACTATCCAATATTTTTTATTTTTTGGTAGACTATTCAAGGGTTTCTGTAGTGAGACATTGACTTGCTTTTGTACTCTGAGACAGTACAAAAGATTTCTCTTCAACTTGAGAATAGGAAGTTTTGGGTTCTGGTATTTTTTTTCCTTTTTTTATGGGATTCCAAAAAAGAAGCAAGTTTAGAGACTGATTCAGGTTCTACCATGTTGATTACCTTTGTTCAGATTTAAAAAGAAACAAGCAACAAACTCTCAAAAACCAAACAGAACAAACCACAAAGGAATGTTAGTAGGTAGAATCCCTGGATTCACTGGATTTGTTCATAATTCTCAATCTACAGGATACCAGTTTTCAGACTGTCATTGATGTCATTCACAGGAAACACTCAATCCCATTTTATGGAGGACCTAATTAAAAAGAGTGGTAGGCTAAGTAAGTATGTATTATGGAAATGTCTACACTGCTAGCTGTAACAAAATTGGTTTCAAGTCAACAGATATACAAACTCTCCTTACACATACCCATCTCCAACTTCCACCTGGCACAGAATCATGACTTCTTCATAATGGAGTCATACAGTTTTTAGCAGTGTAGCTTATGAGATATTCAAATAACGGTAACTCATCTGTTGGAGCTGGTGGTGCACATCTCAGGCGAAAGGCCCACCTCAGAAGAAGACCAGCTGGTGAAGTAATGTTTCTTCTAGGTGTTGTCCTTTTTTTTTTTTTTCTGGCTTTTGTTGTTTTGAGGTTTTTTTGAGATGATCAGAAGAGTTACACATAGTAGAAAAATATGCCCATGTTCCATTGATTCCTTGGACATTAGGAGGAGAAAAGTAGGAGATAGCTATGTAGTTCTGACCCAGACTTTTCCATGTCCCAGAGCTGTTCCAGCTTTCTACATAATGGTAGCTTGATACTTAAACACCACTGAAAAAAGCACGTCAGAGAAATCTGGAAAAAGCTGCTTAGCAGCAAAAAAGAATCCACATACAAATGGTTTGATTGGAAAACCACATACAAATAAGTTTGATTGGAAAACATGTTCCTTCTGTGTGTAAAATGTTTATTGCTTCTATTCACTCTAGGTATGTATTGTATATTGAGCTCTGAAATATCCAGAATAGCTATGAAATTAAGATTTCATCCTAGTCCCTTTATAACCACATAAGTAGAGGGATACAGGGACAATTGAATATGTGGATGCAGACCAAGTAAGAATTGCTTTGGTCAGTACAAGAAGTACCAGTCACTAATTCTAAGGTATGTTTGCTGATCTTAGTGTAGGTTACTACCCAGGTATTGATTTCTTTTAAGTTTTATTGCACTACTTGACTTCCTTGTGAATGTAGTACATGAAGATAGTTAATCTGAAAGGATAATTCATTATTTGTGTGCACATATATATATATATGTAAAGAAAGTATAAAAGTTCAGATGTATTTTAAGAGTTGTGTGATAGGGGTATATGTTAACCATCTGGGAACCAGCAAAGGATCTTTTGAACTGAAAGAACAGAGTCAAGTATATTTAAGGGCTCAAACTAAGAATTTTTGCTATAAAGTGGGATTTTTGTAAAATGCTTTTCTGATGAGATGTGATTTCAGAAAAATTTTCAGTGGAAATAGTTCAAGGGAGAAATAAAGTATGTAGGTTTCTTGCAAGAAAAAAATGAAAGTGTTGGAAAAATATTAAAATATTGTCAGGTTTGTTGATAATTTATGTCATCTGAGTAATAAATGTAAGCTCTTCTGAGAATCCTTGCTAGAGACATAAGGACCTGAGATGCTGTAGTTAAAAATTCAGTTAGACTTTTCTCTAAGTTCCATTTCTTTTGTCTTGTATGGTCATTTTGCTAAGTGCTCTATTTCCACTACTATATGCTCTAGGCTCCACTTCTTACCTTGGTTCTTTGAGCAATGTGCGTTCTTGACTGCGTATTGTAGGAAGAAGCTGGGGAGCAGGCAGAGGTCTAGCATGCAGCAAAAGGTTTCCTTACACTCATTTCCAAAAGGCAAGTCAAGGAGAAGTCTGTAGCAATATATTCATTCAAGGGAATGAATGGAAACATCCTGTAGAGGTAAATATACCCAGAAACAGCAGCTCTGAGGTTTGTGGGGTTTAGGCATTTGTGTGAGTGGGTGCTCTTATCTTTACTCCTTCCTCATGGGGTTATGTGCTGAATATCTGTAACTTCTAAGATTCATACTCCTTTCCCAGGTCTGTGTGATTGGAATATACTTTGAGACAGTTTATGCTCTGACCTCACCTTCAGGCCTGGTGTACAGTGAACTGGACTTGTGCTGCAGTGCTGCATTTAGCCTTTACTTTCTTTGTGGTACCAGCTATTCCCATTTTCCTTTCCTGCATTCAGTCCACTATGACTTGCTCTTCCTGAACTATTCACTGTCTAACAGTCATTCTCAGGGCCCCATATAGATAATCAGGAGCAAAGATACTGTATTTTATATGGCAAAATGCAATCAGAACTATGAAGCTGGATATTTGGAAGGCAAAATGCATGGCTACTTCTACAGTGCTTTGTCCTTCTCCTCATACCTATCTTCAGTGTTCGATCATACAGGCTGGGGGATGACCTGCTGGAGAAGAGCTCTATGGAGGACCTGGGGGTCCTGGTTGATGACAGGTTGGCTATGAGCCAGCAGTGTGCACTGGTGGCTAAGAGGGCCAATGGGATCTTGGGATGCATCAGGAAGAGTGTGTCCAGCGGGTCTAAGGAGGTGATCCTCCCCCTCTACTCTGCCCTGGTCAGGCCCCACCTGGAGTATTGTGTCCAGTTCTGGGCTCCCTGGTATAAAAAAGACAGGGACCTCCTGGAGATAGTCCAGAGAAGGGCTATGAAGATGATTAAAGGGCTGGAACATCTCCTGTATGAGGAAAGGCTGAGTGAGCTGGGACTGTTCAGTCTAGAGAAAAGAAGACTTAGGAGGGGCCTAATTAATGTTTATAAATATCTTAAGCATGGGATGCAGGGGGAAATGGCCAGCCCCTTTTCAGTGGTCTGTGAGGACAGGACAAGGGGCAATGGCTGCAAATTGGAGCACAGGAAGTTCCGCAACAACATGGGGAAGAACTTTTTCACAGTGAGGGTGACAGAGCCCTGGGACAGGCTGCCCAGGGGGGTTGTGGAGTCTCCTGCTCTGGAGATAGTCACGTCTCGTCTGGATGCCTATCTGTGTAATATGAGCTAGGGAGCTGCTTTGGCAGGGGGCTTGGACCTGATGATCTCTCGAGGTCCCTTCCAACCCCTACGATTCTGTGATTCTGTGATCATCTTCTTACCTTTTAAAAGCACCAGGATTATCTGTGGAAACATGTCAGTGTCTGGAAATAGAGGAATAGTTTTTCTTGAGCCTCCTTTTCCGTGGAGCTACACAGAGCTTTAATGCATGAAACTATGGCCTCATACACTGAGCATCAGTGTTTTGATATTTGCCCCAAGATCTTCAAACACCTTGTATATCTCTGGGAATACTCTGCTAAGTGTAGGCAATAAGAGTGAACTTGGAGTCCTTTTCCTGCTGTGACTGAATTGTATGTGTATGAATTGATTTCAGAAGAGCTCTAGTCCTGTTCTGCGTGCATCTGTCATTCTCCTTGTTTAGTTGAAATCAAGCACAGCCTAGCAATTAATCCTTTAATAATTTAGTTAAAAATTGCTTTGCTGGAAATTTAGCAAGTTCAATAAGCTATGGGATAAGTTGAAAGTACCTAAAATTGGTTTATCAAATTACAGTTTAATCCATAGGCAAGAGTCAAACTACATATTATAAACAGGTGATTAATAAATGCAATTTTGGACACCTGCAGGTTCATTGATCCAAAATTTGAGCCACTGACCCTATCTCTCATATCTGAAGATACAATAACACGTGGATTTGGGTCAGAATTTTTGCCTTTTTGACTGAAAAACAACTGTTGATCTTGTCTAGAACAGAGTTGCTATAATCAGTATGTTTGGAATTACAAGTGGTACCCACTTTACATGACACATATATTTGCCACAACAAATGTAGGGAAAAAATGTTAGCAAATACATTGAAGTTTGTGGAAATTTTGAGTATCATTGTACTCTCAGTGAAGCAATGATTCAAGCAAGCACAGAGGAACATCTGGAATGCTTCTGGAGCTGGAGTTTTCTACTGTGACTTCATCATGTTGCTTCTGTAGGAATGCAGCAGAGTAATAGCTGGGACAAGTTTGTTGAATAAGCTATTAAAATCCCAGATGTGAACATGTGCTTTGCATTTTTATGGATCAAAATAATGCTGTTGTGGGTATAAAATTTCATTTTACAGCTCTGTCTTTTCCTGAAATCTCATAAATGTTTTTGGGAGTGGAAGAAGAACCTAAACAATAGGTCACTGTCCAATATTTGGATGCAGTATTCATTTTGTGAAGTAGGATTTAGAATCTTCAGGGTATAGTAGTAAAAATTCTTTCCTAAGATGCTTATGTCAGTTTTTTGGAAAAGCAAGGTCTTAATGTTTCCTTATAGAATCATAGAATCCCTAGATTGGAAAAGACATTTGAGATCATCAAGTCCAACTGTACCTTTCTGCTACTAAACCATATCCCTAAGCACCTCATCTACCTGTCTTTTAAATACAACCAGGGATGGTGATTCAACCGCCTCCCTGGGCAGCCTGTTCCAATGCCTGAAAACCCTTTCGGTGAAGAATCTTGTCCTAATGTCTAATCTGAACCTGCCCTTGTGTAGGTTGAGGCCATTCCTTCTTGTCCTATCACCTGTCACTTGGGCAAAGTGACCAACACCCACCTCTCTAAAGCCTCCTTTCAGGTAGTTGTAGACAGTGATAAGGTCTCCCCTCAGCCTCGTCTTCTCCAGGCTAAACAACCCCAATTCCTTTGGCCACTCCGCATAAGATTTGTTCTCCAGACCCTTCACCAGCCTGGTTGCCCTTCTCTGGACATGCTCCAGGACCTCAGTGTCTTTCTTGTAGTGAGGGGCCCAAAACTGAACACAGCATTCAAGGTATGGCCTGACCAATGCAATCACTTCCCTGGATCTGCTTGCTTTCCTGGCCACCTGGGCACTCTGATGGCTCATGCTCAGTTGGCAGTCAACCAACACCCCCAGGTCCTTCTCCACCAGGCAGCTTTCCAGCCACTCTTCCCCAAGCCTGTAGTGCTGCATGGGGATGTTATGTCCCTAGTGCAGGACTGTGCACTTGGCCTTGCTAAACCTCATTCTGCTGGTCTCAGTCTATTGATCCAGACCGTCCAAATCCCTCTGAAGAGACTCCCTACTCTCAAGCAGATCGACACATCCTCTCAGCTTAGTGTCATCTGCAAACTTACTAAGGGAGCATTCAATCCCATCATCCAGGTCATTGATAAAGATATTGAATGGAACTGGACCCAGCACTGAGCCCTGGGGAATGCCACATGTGACCGACCTCCAGCTGGATTTTAGCTCCACTTACCACAACTCTTTGGGCCAGGCAATCCAGTCAGTTTTTTAACCAGCAGATGTTGACCTTTTACCCAGCTCAGACATATCTTTTGTTTGTAGGTACTAGATTCCATGTAAGAGAAGATTTGGGTACAAAGGTATCCTAAGGGTATCTTGGAAAAAGTAATAAAAAGTAACAGTAAGCACTGCAGTGTGAAAATCGTGTGTGGGTACCTGGTGATATAATGGTGTCTTTTTGGTGTTAAGTTATAGCTTTAGTCTCAGCATCAAGAAAGTGGTGTTATGGCCAGTTTTCTGGATCATTTAAATGACTGCATGACAAAAGAGTTCTAGCTTTTCTTCTGTGTTTGCTTTGGGCTTGCAAATCGCCTTGAATGGTCATATTCTTAAAGGAAGGCATTCAGGACTTAAAAGGGAAGTGCTGCGAGCAAGAGTCGGTGTGCTGAAGAATTACACTTGCATGTAATTTATTGCCAAGTTGGATTAGGAACTCAGGCAGAATTTGGAAAGGAGAATCTGGCTCTGTGGCAAATTTCTATTTTGAGAGTAAAATGATTGTTAGTATATGAGCATAAGTGTGAATATAATAAAAACAAACTCATTAGGAAAAAAATGCTTTTAAGAATTCCCTTACGCTGTGGTAAAACCACTGAACAGCATTGGAGTTTTGTGTCATTCAAGCATGTTCAGAAAGATTGCACACATCATTTCTGTGTGTTCAGAAAAAAAAAATGTTAATTGATAGTTCCTAAAATAATTTTTAACACTGTAATACCTCTTAAGAAATGCTGTGAAACATTTAAATTTGTTTTAAGAAGGGATGGAATCCTGGATTTATTTTTTCTTCTGTATATCAGAGGTTCTCAAATGGTTTTATGTGCCACAGACTTTAGTAACCAAAACCCTTCTAGACTTTAAGCTAATTTGAAGCTGTTTTGTGTCATAGAGAGCAGCTTCCAAAATAACAAGCAATTGAGTTTATATAATCTGTTCTGATGATTCTAGTGACTGAACATTTATGTGTTACAGGGAAAATTTCGAATAATGCAACCAGGAGAATCCCTCCTGATGACAAACCTACTGATCAGTCTAATCCTGAGACTGCAGTCCTCTAAAATAATGAATTCTCTTTACAGTGTATGAGCACTGACCCTATGTAGTCTATTCTACACAGTGTCTTGTCTCCAGATATGGGCAGTTTTTGATGCTTCAGAGGGTGTTTGGAGTCAAGGACAAAGTTGGGGACATGTTATCCACATAGATGCCAGCAAGAGACATAGTGCTGACATTATAGTATCTTGTAAATATTCTATTTTAGTATTTAAATTCTTCTACAATGTTGTGATCAAATATAGCACTTGGGATTTTCTAAACCATATAAGTCAATCAGAATTCCAACTGCCATAAGTCATCAGTAGGATTAGTGCTGGTAAGTCCTGCAGGTTCTTTGGGAAGAGTCACCCCTGCGCCAATCATAATATTCTCACTTAGAGTTTTTAGTCATGTATTTTTTGAGTAACCACTGAAGTGGATAAATATTTGCAGAGTCAGGGACTTAGATAGTGAATACTTCACAGCAAGAGATCGATCACTTGATTCTTCTGAAAAAAAATAGCTAGCAATTATGACTTTCTGTAAATAATAACAGTTGTACAGATATGGGGTGGTGAAGTCTTAAAGCTGATATGATCATAACAGAATAGTCTTGTAGTCTTTGTTGTCTTAATAATGTAAATCCCAGCAGGTGAAATGAAAATTGCACCTTGGTGAAAGTTTTTAGTTGAAAAGGGGTAGTTCTGCAGGAATAAACTCTAATGTAAACAGTAGATACTGCAATATGGTATCATTATGGTTTCTTTAAATATTAATTATTTTTTAATTCTAGTACTAAGTTTGTTACATTAGTAGTAAATATAAAAATACTGCAAAATATAAATACATAAAACCGTAAATTTTTTCACCTGCTTTATAGGTGGGAGAGTCTGAGTTTAAGCATCATCTTTTGTTAGCATAACCAAGGTCTTAATTGTTTAAAAATTTGTATGCTTTTCCAAAACAATCCCAACAGCTTTTTTAGCTTTCAGGATTCTCAAAACACCCTGAATTTCTTGGTGGCTTGTTATCAAACCTTTTTACGTTTTGTACCAGCATGAATTTCCAAATTACACTGGAAGAATTTCATATATACAAGACAGCTGTTAAGTGTGTTTTTGAAGTTTGTGCCTGTGAAGAGATCAGGAATTCAAGATCAGAGTTTTGAGGCTCTTTACAAGCATTTGAATAAAGTGACAAGACCTAAAGATATCCAGAATCTTTCCTAGGTCATCATCCAGAAGCTTTCCTAGATAGCAAAGAACTCTAGACAGCATATTTTGAAAATATGACTGCTGGGTAAGATATCTTCAAGGAATCTGAACATTTTAGAAAAAGTCCAGACCAGACTAAGAGTAATGAGCTGTTAAATAATATTGTTCTTTCTATGCCTAAAATACACAGTAAGCTTTTGCTTGGCTTAGAAGTTTTATTTTGTTTGTCATCCCTACAGCACTGTCGCCATGGAATATGTGTGAGCAGAGAAATGGAGACCCGTCCTGTAGACGGAGAATGGGGACCATGGGGACCTTATAGCTCGTGTTCAAGAACTTGTGGAGGTGGAATCAAGAGCACCACCAGGCTGTGTAATAGACCAGAGTATGTTTTTTATTGTGTTTTTTTACATTAGTACATATTGAAGATATTAGGATGTAATGGGTTACTTTAAAACAAAATGAAACTATTGTGGATTGCACAAAGTACTTAAAAGCACAATAAAACCAAATGAGTGTCTCAACCATGTTTGAAAAGAGAGAGAAGTCTACAGGGTCTAACATGCAGAACACATGTAGGTTACTCTTGTCAACTTTGTCATTTGTATTTATAGATATTTCTAAAGTCTTATTTTGGCAGGGTGTATTTTTCCTAGCTTTGCTTTAACTGCTAAGGGTTTCTTTAAGCATTGAGATGCTCTCTTTGGACTAAAAGCTGCAAGAAAAAATACGTGTGTTCCCTGGTAATCTTTTTGTTGAAACACTTGATTTCCTTTGACATAAGGTTTTTTCACGACATTACTGCCTAAAACATCAACAGGGAACATTGGTTACAGCAGAGCCATTTATAACTTACTTTTATAATGAGAAACTTCCATTGACTGAATAAATCAATGTGGGTTTCATTCTCTATAATAAGTCAAGGAGACTTTTACCCAGAACTTCTCCAGAAGCAGAACCATGGCTGCACCCTGGGTAGTTTCAGGGTTTTTCTACGTTCTATCATCTTGTTACTATCAGTGGGATAAATGAACCTCAAACGAATGGCTCCAGGATATTTTCTTTTCTTTGAGTAAGATCTGGTGGATTAGATTCCCATTAGATATGTCTGTTATCCTGTAGTAACTAATAGTATTGATATGTCCTTGATACATTCTTTTTCTCCTCCCCAAGAATCTACTAATACTGAATTGTTTTGTAGCGGGTTTTATAACAGTTAAGAAATGTATGTTAGACTTTACAGTAAATGGGGTGTTTTCCACAGTTTTCCCTTTTTTACTTCTTTTGATCCTCATTGTGAAACTGATATTAGGACTACAGAAAAGAGTGCATCACCTCCTAACTCTGTCTTATTTCTTTGTCACTCTCTAAAATAATAATTCCAAATTCCTGAGAAGTGCTGGTTCTGTAAAAACAGGGCAGTAATGTCAGCTGAACTGATAAAAGCATTCAAGTTAATAAGACTTTTTCCTAAGCAAACTAATTATGACTATAAGGGAAGTAAAAATGCAGTAGTCATTAATAAACATCAGTAGCTTGGTTACCACCTACCTCAGCAGTAGGGTAGGTGGTATAAATGGGTGCACAGTGTAATAGGAGATAAGACTGTGTGGGCTTGTGCACGCATGTGTAAGTCACTAACAGAATGCTCTGTGAGGTTTTCCCCTTTAGATCAGTGGCTCAGGTCACTTTTCATGAAAGACAGCGATTTTAAAAACTGAGTGTTTTTTACCTTTATCTATCCTTGATTGATTTATTTCTTTTTTAGGCCAAGAAATGGAGGGAAATACTGTGTTGGCCGCAGGATGAAGTTTCGATCCTGTAATACTGATTCGTGTCCAAAAGGCAAAAAAGATTTCCGGGAGCAGCAGTGCTCTGAATTTGATGGCAAACACTTCAATATCAACGGTCTCACTTCTGCTGTTCGCTGGCTTCCAAAATACAGTGGTAGTAAGTAATTGTTTTTGGGGTTTTTTTTCAATGAATGAAATACAAATGTTACTTTAATTAAAGTTTTTAAAACAGACAAGAAACCTGTTGGATTTTCTTTCCAGTTTCTATGAAAGATCGCTGTAAACTTTTTTGCCGAGTTTCTGGAACAACTTCCTACTATCAGCTGAAGGACAGAGTTGCTGATGGTACTCCCTGTGGAGCAGAAACCAATGACCTTTGTGTTCAAGGCTTATGCAGGGTATTTAAATCTAAACTTATTAATTATTAAAATAAATTTTAACAGATGGTAAAATAAATATTAAATATTAATCCAAATAACAATTACTGAAAATATGTAAATCAAGATGGTTTTAATTTACTTAAGTTAATTTTGATCCCTACCAAATTAAAGATCTGGAAATGGATGCAATTAAGTAAAGAACATAGAGCTGGATCTGAAGACCCCTAATCTTTTCTCATTAAGCCTCATATGTGAGAGAGTTAATGCTGCCCAAGTGAGCAGAGAGAAACTGATCCAAAATTGGGATAAAGGGAGGAAAGAAGCATGCTGTGTGTTTATTGCCATCATACTTCTGCTATCAAAGAAGTGGAAAAGTAAAAAATGCAAGGATAGGTAGATTAGGTGTTTATTATTTCACTGCAAAATTGGGATGAACTGACCCCTTGAAAGGGATCTTTCAGCATTCTTTTCTTAGTGATAGTTCTGGAAGTGCCATGAGATTTTTTGGGGAGAAGCAAGGTGCTATGTTATAACTCAAGACTTCTTTTGTCAATCCCGGGCTGTTTTGCTGATTGCAGTGAAATTGATTTCAGGATGAGGAGAAAATTTAGCCTTTTTAATAGTGTTGAATCAAGAGGAAAGAGGAAATGCCAGATAATTGTCCCATTCATCATAATTTTAAAAAGGAAGCTTAAGTAAAGATACACAAGCAAAAATTGTGCTTCTGCTAGTTTAACCAGTACAGTCTATGTGTATTCCTTTGCTTCTTTTGCAGTAATGACAGACTGTAAGAGATTTGATGACCATGTACACATACATGCTGCTTTTAGGATTCCAAGACTTTTTAATGTAAATATAACTTCCAATTTATACGCTATATTGAGGGGTGTTTTTTTCAAAATACGAAGTCTTTACATACTGTTATGTATTCTTATACAGTTCTTTATATACTAAGTGTATTTGGAGCGTACATATTTAGTGCAATGGCACTGTTGTGTTTTGCCCTTACATCACAGCTCCCAAAAACATAAAAGGCTTTTCATGAATTGCCAAGGAAGACCTGAGATATACAGTGAATAAAATATTTTGGGGAAGTGCAAAGCTTACATAGTTTTCAACATCTTCCGTTTAGCTGAGTGACACAGGGGTATTGTATTCTTTTGTAGCAAGCAGGCTGTGATCACGTTTTGAATTCCAAGGCAAGGAGAGACAAATGTGGAATCTGTGGTGGTGATAATTCTTCATGTAAGACTCTTGCAGGTACTTTCAACAGTGCTCGTTATGGTATGTTCATTTGTTTGGTTTTTTTTTTAATCTTAGTGCACATGTCAGAATGACTTAAATTATGTTTAACTTTTGAAGGAAGTGTATGTTCTTTAGGGCCTCTGTCCACAAAGAATATATCTGGTTGTCAGTCATGTGTGCCCTTTGAAGGATGCAGAAGCAAACATTGTGACATACTAAGCCATTCAAGGGGGAAAAAAAAGCAATCTGCTCTAAGGTCAAAGCAAAAGACATGAATAAAAGATACAATGAGGGTAAAAGTACTTTTAGAGGAAAAATGCTTCCTGCTTGGCACTTTGCAGTCTCTCCTCGGAAACCATGCAGCTGAAGGACTTACTCAAACATCTCCTTTTGGTTGTGTAAAGAGATAGCAAAAAGCCTGTGGTGTTAGCAGCTGATGAGGTTTCTTTTTTTCCTGTAGTGAGAAAGATAGTCTATGAAATGTGAGCCTTCTCTTTCCAGAGAACAGGGGCAGCAACGTTATGTTCTTTCCTCCACATTGGCATGTAGTGAATGAGAAACTTCTTAATGACCTTGGTGGTTCTACATCTTTGGTTTAGTTTCTCTAAAAGACCTACTGATAGTTCTTCTATATGTAGTCAGTTTTGGGAAGTACGGAGAGACTATTCTATGTGTGTAGCCATGCAGTTAAGTAGCTAGAGCATAGAACATAGGGATAGAAGTCTCCATATTAATATCAGATTCCTAAAGGCTCCTTCATGCTTCTTCACTGGTTGAAAGAGACCACAGGCAAAGTGAAAATGATACCTGGGGAGCTGCCAAATAGGATCTTCATAGACCAAAGGAATTGCTGGTTGAAGAGGAAAGTATGCCCAGTATCCTGTTGGATTTTTTGTCTGTCCTGAGAAAGAAGACACAATCTGCTGTTAGAGACTGGATTT
>VZTU01013777.1:0-31078 GCA_013400835.1 Zapornia atra
TTCTATGATTCTATGAATGGGATTGTCTTCAAAACATGTCTACTACTGAAGAGTTTCCTGAATGGCTTTTACTGTAAGGGGGCACGTGTGGCCCTTGTGTCTCAGCATTTCAGAGGAACCAAAGAATAAAATCCTGACCCTGCTCCCTTGCTTTCAGCAGGTCTCTGGCAGTGTGAACAGCCCGAAGTCTTACATGCACCGTTGGTTTAACAGCGTAGTATTTTGGGGGTCTGGCTGCAAGTAGCCTTTTTGAGGGACTTGATGGGTTTCTTTTCTGCTTTGTTTGTAGAGTTCTCTGCTGTCAGGTTAAATGTGCTTGGTGCCAGAGCAGAGTGTGTGCGGGCAGCTGGGTTTTCAGTTATTGAATGCAAACTCAGTTGCTTTGCTTCAGAAATGACTTTTTCAGATAGTTATATACTTGAAAGCTTTTTAAGCTACAAGACTGTAGATCATGTGATAATACAGGCAGTAACCTGTTTGTTTTAATACAGCTGTATGAGTACACAAATACACGATTCTATTGATATTTCAAGGCTTTTTGATACTCTTTTCTTCCCCTTTTGATCTTAATCTTCTAGTCTATTTGAGAAAGATTTCTTTAAATGAGGGAAATGTCTGTAGGGGAAGGGGCTCTACCAAAAAAGGAGTGCTGCATGAGTTGCTGAGTGCAGCAGAAAACTGAAATAGCTAATCACACAACTGGCAGTAAAATCATGTTGATAAGCAGGGGTTTATCTATATATCTACTAGTAAGTTAAAGGACATTGCACTGGGCTGCAGTCTATTTCCATGTGTGGAAACTGGCTTTGTCTGCTACGTGTCATGCAGATGACACTGAGCTGGGAGGAAGCATTGATCTGCCTGAGGGTGGGGAGGCTCTTCAGAGGGATCTGAACAGACTGGACCCATGGGCTGAGACCAATGGGATGAATTTAACAATGCCAAGTGCAGAGTGCTGCACATGGGACATAACAACCCCATGCAGTGCTATGGGCTGGGGGAGACTGACTGGGCAGCTGTCAGGCAGAGAAGGACCTGGGGGTGTGGGGTAACTGCAGGCTGAATATGAGTCAGCAGTGTGCCCGGGTGGTCAGGAAAGCCAATGGCATCCTGGCTTGTATCAAAACCAGTGTGGCCAGTAGGTCTGGGGAAGGGATTGTGTCCCTGTACTGGGCACTGGTGAGGCTGCACCTCGAGTGCTGTGTCCAGTTCTGGTCTCACCATGAGAAGGGCATTGAGGTCCTGTTGCGTGTCCAGAGAAGGGCAACCAGGCTGGGGAAGGGGCTGGAGGGCAAATCCTCTGAGGAGCAGCTGAGGGAGCTGGGGGTGTTCAGCCTGGAGAAGAGGAGGCTGAGGGGAGACCTTATCACTACCTNCCTGGGTGTGTTTAAAAAAAGGGTAGATGAGGTGCTCAGGGATATGGTTTAGCATAGGACAGGAATGGTTGGACTTGATGATCTGAAAGGCCTTTTCCAACCCTGTGATTCTGTTAGCACAGGGTGCTGCTCCCCAGTGTGCACTACAGACCACACCTTGACAGCTCAAGGGTTGCTTTTAAAATTTGCAAAGCTTTGGATTAATTGGGCACATCCTTGAAGGAGGTTTGTATGGTTACTTTGGCAATGCCAGAGGAAGGATGCACTTTTGCATAGCAGTAAGTATTGCTAACAGCTTTGAGATGGGTTTTTTGGGAGGCTATTGATGCAAACAGGAAAATGATTAGGAAGGGCTTGACTGTTGTAGCTGTCTGTGTCGGTGATATTCATAGTGCCCAGGCTCCCTGCTGCTTCTCTTTGAGTTTCTGTTCAGTCAGCCGCAGCAGTCTCTCCTGTGCCTGTATACTAACCTCTCATGTATAGATTGAGGGTGAAAGTGAATTTGCTGACCTTCAACTACGCTCACTGGCGACAAGTTGGCTTTTCTGCTGTTAAATTGCCAGGTAGCTTTTGCTAAGATTGGATGGCTTTGGCCACATGAAGGAGGAGGTAGTGATGCCAGAGTTGGCTGCAGCATCATGCCAAGCTTGAAATGTCAGCCCTGGCTGGAAGGAGATAACTTCACAGTACCGGTTCCTTTTGCTGCTGGCTAAATGTGCAGATGGGTCTTGTTCTTAGTCCTTTCTACACACCTTTTGGGGACAAGTGTAATACAGAAGGGTTAGAAAAACTGCCAACACTATTGAACACTAATAACTAATAGTATATTGTGCTGTTAAGTTTCTCATTCTTTGGTTTTAAAGCTGAGTCCTAGAAGAATTTTTTAAGACAACAGTACTAAAATAGGGATTTCCCCCCCCCAGTGCATGATTTGAGCAATATTGAGTAACACAGATTTGCTAGAAGGGAAAAGCCAGGTGTTCTTATTGGTTTTGTCTTGTGCTACTCTTTGTGCTCAGCTTGAGGGCATCTTTAATTTAGCTTTATGAGCTTCTTATGCTTTAACTTTAATAAGCTTTTCTGCTTGAAGATCAATTGGTTCTGAAGCAGTGCTCTCCAAGAATTCTGTTCTGTCCCATTCTTGTTTCTACCAGATTTTAGAGGATAACACATTCAGAGGATTAACTGCTGTCTAAATTGTAAAATATGACTCTTTAAGAACAGAAATGGTGCTACTTGACAGCAAAACGAGTGGACAGGTATAGACCAAAAATCTAAGTGAAGCATTAAAACTGTTTCTCTTTCATTTGTTTCCTAGCAAGAAACTGCATGTGCACACTACTAGTAGCTATTTAAGTAACTTTGAAGTATTTTTTGAGAATCTGGGAGAGATGCACAGATCACCAGTAACTGCTGGCATATAGGTATGGAGTTGTCTGACAGTTGGTGATAGTTATGATGTTTGGGAACCACTTTGGTGTCCTGTCTTTGAGCAAAGAAACTTCTGCCCTCACAGAAACAGTGTTGGATTATTAGAATTAACAAAGCTTGCCTTATCTCTGAGAATTATGATTTCAGCCAGAAGGAGGAAAGTTGAGAGCCAGCTGATAGGTTACTGAACAGGAGCAAAAACGAGTGGAAAAGCTGCTGTCTACACAATACCATCAAAATGAAGGGTGGTTGGTCTCATATTCCTTTTGTTTCCACATCTCCTGTTACTTAGGTGAAATGAGCTTTTGAATTTGTGTTGTCAGGCTTTTCTCCTAGTTGAGAATAAAACTGTTCAGGGTGTTTTTTTGGCTGTTGCTTTTCTTGGCCCTAGGATGAAAGGTCTTTGGATTGTACTAGAGCTGTGTTTGGATAGGCTTCTACAGATGAGTATGCTGAACTGGAATTTAAGTAGTCTGGACTCTTTCAAAAGGCATTTCAGCATCTGAAACATGTAGGTGTGAGCTCTGCTGCAGTGGAGTAGCAGTTTAGCTTATACATATTGAGAGCTTCAGGATCCATTTTCTGTTAACACCACTTTACCCTGAGTTGTGAAATTCTGAGCCTCCCAATCCAGGGTTTAAACTGCAGCTATGGTGTACCAGTGAGGCATTCATAGCAATATTGCTTCAAGGCATCATCAGTGCAGCATCCCTTCCCGCTAAGGAGGAGTCTGATCTTGCAGAGGGGCCTGCTTGAAGTGCCCTTTTGCTGCTGTTTGCCATTAACTCTGGTATGGGCAGAGGCTCAATGTACACTGAGACTGATGCCTGCATCAGAAGGTTTGTGCAGATCTAGTCTTGTGGAAGTGAACGTATCCTAGAGAAGTGCCATACATGATTGATTACCTTTGTCTCTTACTTACAATTGGTAGTAATTCTTTTGGTTGTCTTAAATTTGGTTAAGACCAATTTCTCACTACAAGAAGGATGTGGAGGTCCTGGAATGTGTCCAGAGAAGGGCAACCAGGCTGGGGAAAGGGCTGGAGGGCAAATCCTCTGAGGAGCAGCTGAGGGAGCTGGGGATGTTCAGCCTGGAGAAGAGGAGGCTGAGGGGAGACCTTCTCCCCCCCTCCACTGACCTGTCAGGAGGGTGCAGAGAGGTGGGCGATGGTCTCTTCAGCCAGGGGACAGGAGATGGGACAAGGGGAAATGGCCTCAAGCTGCCCCAGGGCAGGGGCTGGTCAGATGTGAGGAAAAAGTTATTCCCTTGAAAGAGTTGTCAGGGCCTGGCACACGCTGCCCAGGGAGGGGGCTGAGTCACCATCCCTGGGTGTGCTTAAAAAACGGGTAGATGAGGTACTTAGGGATATGGTTTAGCACAGGACAGGAAAGTTTGGACTTGATCTTAAAGGTCTTTTCCAACCTTGTGATTCTGTGACTTTTCTCAGACCCTCCTTCCTTCCTTAAAGGTAAGCAGGTAAGTGCTTCAGTGTTGGAGGATTTTTTCTGAAGCGGAGTTTAACGATTTTTAAAGAATGAAGAAAAATCAGGAAAATACACACATACTTACACATTCAGGAAGGGGATGGAGTTGTGAGATTTAGATATTTGACTTTGGGCTTCTTTGTGCAAGGAGAGTGTTACGTAATTGCAGAAAGTTCAGTGGAAGCCACCAAGACGTTGAGGAGAGTCTGAATGAACTGCGCTTGTTCAGCCAGAAGAGGAAAGCTTTTGGGGCACAACACTGATTTAATAGTAACCTTGCATAACTCCTTGGAGGTTACAAGAGCTAGGCCCCTTCTCTTGCTGTGCTACCAGGTCAAGAGACACAATTGTTTAAACTTCTGTTTCTGACTGGATATAACTAATTGCACTAGGAGCCGCATTAAGCACTGGAACAGGTTGCTGAGAGAATGGGAGATCTCTCTTTGGAAGTATCCAAGACCTGACTGGCTGAAGCCTTAGACAGCCTGGTCCAGATCTGATGTCGGTCTTGGTTTGAGCAGGAGATTGGACTGGATGATTTCAGAAGGGCAGTTGAAACACTTCAGAATTTGCTTCCATAATGTTATCCTCCCCTTTCACTTGTGGCATTTGTAGCTTAACATTAGTACATCTCCCAGTATCCCCCTGGCCTTGCAACAGGCTTCCTTCCATGAGTAACTGTGTGTCTTTCCCTAAGGATGGAGAAACCATTTCTCTATGGTATCTGTGATGTTGAGGAAAGTAGCTTACCTTTGATCTTAATGCCATTCTTTTTGCTCCCCACTTATCGCAGAATCCCAGACTGGTGGTTTGGGTTGGAAAGGTCCTCCAAGTCCCCAACCCCCTGCTGTGGGCAGGGACACCCTCTGCCAGCCCAGGGTGGCCAAAGCCCCATCCAGCCTGGCCTTGAACCCTGCCGGGGATCCAGGGGCAGCCACAGCTTCTCTGGGCAGCCTGTGCCAGGGCCTCACCACCCTCACAGGGAAGGATTTCTTCCCAGTATCTAATCTAAATCTCCCCTCCTTCAGTTTAAAGCTGTTCCTCCCTGTTCTATCCCCCCATGCCCTTGTAACCAGCTCCTCTCCAGCTTTCATGTAGCCCTTTCAGGTACTGGCAGGCTGGTAAGGTCTCTCTGGAGCCTCCTCCATCCGGGCTGATTAACCCAAACTCTCAGCTTGTCTTTGTGGCTTCCTCTGGACTGTCTCTGACAGGTCGCGGTCTGTCTTGTACTGGGGCCCCCAGAGCCGGATGTGGTACTGCAGGTGGGATATCCTGAGAGCAGACTAAAGGGGAGAATCACCTCCCGCAGACCTGCTTGTCTCTTGATGCAGCCCAGGGCACAGTTGGCTTTCTGGGCTGTAAGTGCACATTGCTGTGTCATGTCCAGCTTTTTGTCATCCGCTGACACCTCAACTCCTCCTCCTCAGGGCTGCTCTCATTCCATTCTCTGCTCAGCCTGTTGTTTTGCTTGGGATTGCCCTGACCCATGTGCAGAGCCTTGCACTTGGCTTTACTGGCCTTCATGGAGTTTGTGTAGGCCCACCTCGAGTCTGTCGGGGACCCTCTGGATGGCATCCTCCTGTGTGTTGACAGCACCACGTGGCTTGGTGTTACCAGCAAGCTTGCTGAGGGTGTGCTCTATCCCACTGCAGACTTTTCTGGAACTGCTGCTGTGGGCCAGCTGGAACGAAGGGCAGGCAGTTGCTCCTAACAAGCTGGTGAAGTAAAAGCGTGGGGCTCTTGCTACTAGTTGTACATAATCTGCCATCAAGGAGATGGCAACTGCTGCTGTTCAGCTCCTCAAAGCACTGCTCTGTGGCTGAGGCTCTTACTAGAAAATGCAGGTTACCAACCTGGGTTAGAGCAGATCTTCTTTCTGATCCTGCTGGGCACCCTCACCCTGCTCTGCACCTTCCTGGAGAATTTTAGGAGAAATGGGCTGTCTGAGCAAAGCAGGGTTCATTCCCACTGGCCTGTTTCCACACGTATCTGTTGCAGAGTTCTAGCCAAAGGAGCTGAAATTATGTAACTCAGTCTGGTCTCAAAATTGCTTTTGAAGAATCTTCTGGTAATCTGATAAAAGTATATGATTCAGAATACCTGGGGATAGTTGTTAGAGGCTCTTCAAGTGTTGATAGTGCTGCCAGTGCGGAAACAGTCTCTGCATAGGGATGGGCTGCAGGACTAGTTTTACTGGTAGCTGAACCAGAAGAGCTACTAGTTTTACATTATCTATTAGAGGCAGTCTTAGGAAACTGTTGGCTGTCTTCAGGGCATGCAGCCTTTTCTGTTCTATTTTTGTGTATTGCCAAACTTCCTCCAAGCAACTTATAACATTGTGATTTATTTTCTTTTTCCAAGCTATAGAACTGGATTTTTTCAAGTTGGCTCCAATGATGTATTGTCACTGTTTTATCTTGTACAGTCTAACAGATACTGAAAGCTCTTTTTATTTTCCAATAGGCTGGTGTTTGGGATGCTGTATCCAGCATATTACTCGTACAAAGCTGTGAAGACAAAAAATGTGAAAGAATATGTAAGTTGCATTCCTTTTAATCACTTAATTAAATGCCTCTGCTTACACAAAACTGGAATTTTCATCATGTGGTTCAGTAAATCATACAAGAGCTTGGTTCAGCTGAGTAGATAAAACACCTGCGTGAATCTAGTGGTAATCCTGTGACTTTTGTTTGGAGAACTAAAGTTAAGGTTTATCAGGCTTTTCATAGGCTTAGCTGAAACTTGTCCAACACCCTGTGCCATACACTGGTATTTTTAGGAGGGTTTTAAAATGTAAACCTTAGTGTTGACCATGTTTCAGCAAAGTACTCGGAATAATGCACTTCTGTGTGGGGCTGGAAAAAAGGGTTCCCAATTCTGCAAGCACCTGTAATATAAGCAATGGCAAATCGATTTTCAGTGACCACTCAAATAGTAGCAGCAGTTCAACTGTTGTATGGAGCTCAACCAGCAATTTAAATCTCCCTGAGAAAAGAGCATCTCTGGTTAATCTGTTGCTCCTCAAGGAAGAAAAAGTGTAACCAAGGAAGGAAAAGATTTGGTTATACTAATGTGAAAGAAGGACAGACAGAAGAGTGAGATGGAGAAAGACAAAATTACTGTAGGTACTGCAGTTTGGAATTAATCTGTTAAATAATTTCCTCTTCAGTATGAGTGATGATGATTACCACAAGAATGTTACTCAGTTGGAGTCACAAGGAGCTTTGGTCACTGAGTTACTTCCCTGTTTTAAGAGGCAGCCTGACTTGATTTCGGCACCTAACCTATATTCTTTCCTCAGCCTTGTTCTTCACTTGGCTGCCTGACTTGGAATGGAGTCAGTGCCATTAGTAACTTGAACTCTGCAGCCCTGACTGTGATCTAACGCTGCCTGCGTGATGTCTCCGCTCTGTACTTTGTTGTAGTAGTAGAATGCAGCAGCTGTTGTTCCTCCCCTTGTATGTCTTGCATCTAGCCTGATAGCTCCATCCAGGCTCCAAAGTGGGCATCAGACCCATACTCCTGTGTACAAGCTGATTAGAACTTATTTGTGTATGTAGAGCTAGAGCCTGCTGGAGCTAAGCTTGGGGAGGGGAATGGGGGAATAATCAGGAAAAAATTCCTCTGTCTCATGCTTACTTCACCCTGTCAGGAAAGTACATAATGCAAAGAACCTATAATCTGCTTTTCTCCCTGCTCTCTCAAAAAAAAAGATCCACAGGCCAAGTAGAAGATGGCAACTTCAAACTCTAGTGCAGGAAGTCACTTGAAGAGGTTACCACTGCTTCTGGAAATGTATCTTCTAGAAAAAGAAAAGTCATCTTTGTAGAAAGCTGAGGTCTTTGACTCTTACAGTTGTCCAGTTAGCTGTGATGTAGCTGTCTGTCTTGAGCAGTCTTTTCAGAGATGCCTGTCATCTACAGTAGGAAGAAGCTCTTCCCTGAAAGAGTTGTCAGGGCCTGGCACAGGCTGCCCAGGGAGGGATTGAGTCACCATCCCTGGATGTGTTTAACAGACAGTAGATGAGGTGCTCAGGGATATGGTTTAGTAGAGGGCAGATACAGTTGGACTTGGTGATCTCAAAGGTCATTTCCAACCTAGTGGTTCTGTGATACCTAGGACCATTAGTAAGGCCTGGAACCTTTTTTCCACTTGTGTATATGGTGTGAGAACACAGCTTTTCAGTCACCTGTGGTCTTTGAGCAGTTCCTGAACTTGCAGTGGCATACAAGATGTTCATGGAGCTGAGATGACTGCGATCTATCACTGACTTTTTTCATGGATGGGGAGTGACATCAGTTCATTAGTGAATTACCACTCTGTTGCTGGTTGGGCTGAGTGTCCAGAGAGATCTTAGGGACCATCCAGGGCTTTCATCTACCCAGTTGGGTCACTTTCTTTAATGGAGACTTTAATTTAATTTCTTTAGTGTAGCTTTAACTGCAGCCTTCCAAATGGCACAGCTCTGCTGCCAGTCACATTCTGGCCCAAGCATACCTTCTTTTCTGTTCCAGGGTTTTGTGTGGCTCAGGAACCATCTGGTTTTGTTTGCTGGATTGCAAGAGCTTTGTTACAATGATTATTTTTTGGGGTTTTGTTTTTTTTTTTTTACTTAGCTGGGGCTTCCATCAGTAAAAAACAAAGTACAGGCATCTTGACTTGCTGTGTAGGTCATGATGCAGCAAATTGTTCAAAGATTATTTATGGAAAAAAGTGTTGCTGCTGGTTTTAGTGATTTAAAAGACTTAGGGACTTCAGTTCTAGAAATTAGGCTCTGTGCCTTTGATGAGATTTATTTGTTCTTGTAATTATCCTGCTTTAAGGGAGTTGACTGAGTTCTTTGAGGAGTTTGGTTTTTTTTTTTTTCACTGTTACACCAAAGTGCTTGTAATAAGCATCTGGGACTTGGTGTAGAAGCCTGAACAACCAGTCTTCTCAAATCCTGGCTTCAAAATCCTGACTTGAAAGACTGTGCTTCAGCCAAAGCCAGCAAAGATGAGCTTAACACTTGGGTGATAGGAATAAAGCTCAAAACAGATCTGTAATCACCCTTTTAACATAAAAAGGAGAACTCAATCAAATCCTCTGTAGCTTCCTCTTTAAGTAGATGATAGTCTTCTGGGCAGTGTCAAATATGACCTTCAGTTCTTCCCCCCTCCCCATATAAAACCCACTAAGTCTTTCAGGTTCATTTGTCAAGGATGCTTTTGGTACCCACTGCATTAACTGTACTAGAATGTGGTTTGATTTGGGTGTTTTGAGAACCCTTGTCCAGTCATCAGCAGGACTCCTGGCGATACCATGTGCCCTTCTGCAGAGCACTTCTTACTGTTCCTAGCAGCCTGAGAGAGGCTTCACTACTTCTGTTGTTACTCTTTGGATAAAGAGATGTTGATTAAAGCTGAATAGCCTGGATAACATGTCCAGGGTGGAAATGCAGTCTTCCATGGCATCTTAAAAATTCCATTGCATTGCATTGTGCTTAGGTTGATGGGGCAAAGGTGGATGTTAATTTTAGTTCTATTCAAGTGTTGGCTCTGGTTAGTTGAGGGTCAGTGAGTCTAAATGTCACGTGGCCTGTCAGAGATGGCCTAGCTGTTGTGTATGTTTGCCTTAGATATTTCAGGATTGAATAAACTAAGTCATGTGAGAGGTTGAAGTGAAGACTGTCATCACATGACTGAGTTTCTTTTCAAATTGAAATGCAGAAAATTTAAGGTAAATAGGTCTCAAGTTGTGGTGGAGGAAGTGGTTCTAAAGAATGACACACAGCTGTGAAATTGAAGCGTAGCATTAGATTCTGAGTCCTTAAGTCCATGCAAAGAGAAAAGAGATTGCTATAAAAGGGAAGATTAAATCTGAGCCACATCCTCTGCAGGAAAGTGTGTGTATACAGATATCTCCCCTTCTGTGGAAGGAGAGCACTGTGAAGTTAGGTCTCAGACTTCTGCCAGACAAATGCAGTGTTTAATGCGTTGTAGGGACACCCTGAGAGTCATTGGTCAGGCTATGGTGAATGAAATGAGGTTACCACATCTAGCTGTGGGTGGTGCTTTTCTCCTTCCCTTTTCAAAACGGTTTTGTTTTGTGTTTTCTTTCTAGTATAGATAGTGGTAGAATTTAAAGAGCATGTGGGTGTTCAGTTAGGATGAATAACCAGGGGTGTATTGCACTGACCTAGTTTGGAAATACATTGCATTTGGGTGTTAATATTGTGGAGAAGACAGATGTGTGGAGCTACTTCTGTAATATTTAATCTGAAGGAAGTAATCAGTTTAGACAACCAAATTTGAGCAAATGTTAAAGAAAAAATTAGTGATTTTGTTAACTCTTACAAAACAGAAGGAAAACCTGTGTTTTAAGAGCATTGGTTTCAAAGCAGTGATATGTGATGTCTTAAAACCAAACGAAGTCAATAGATACAGCCTGAAGCATTAAGATCACAGAATCACAGAATTGGAGGCGTTGGAAGGGACCTCAAACGATCTAGTCCAACCCAAAGATGCTTACCTGTGAGTTTTTTTATTAACAGGAACTTTGTGGTTCTTGGTATATTACTAGAACTGAGTTTCCATGAAGATACTTTTTCCCTGCCTTGCCAATGTTAATACTATAATGATAAGCCCGCATGCAGAACTTAGCTGCTAAGGGCTGATTCAGTGATACCTAACAGCACTGGATAGATTGATCTTTAATGCAGGAGAATAGAAAGGGTTTGCATGTTTGGGAGGCTTTGGTATAGCTGAGTAACGTACACTGTGAAATGAAAGCAAGGGCTCCCTGACTTCCCAGTGCTGACTTGTGTGTGTGTGTGGCGTAAATGTATGGATGAGTGTGGAAGAGACCGAAATGTCCTTTAGTGGGAATAGCACTTCATGCTTAATGATAACCTACTGACTCTTTGCAGTGTGGGTGTTTTTGTTCTTGTCACTAAAGCTTTCTACAGGCAGAACCAGATCTGTGAAGCCAGGCTGGGTGAGGTGGTGACCCTGGTGACAAAGCCATTCCATTTCAGCTAGTCGCAGCTGCCACAGGTTCTTATGAACAGAAAACATCAGGACCTTCATATAGTGTCACTTGAAGCCCAGCTGATGCAGACCGAGATACTGTTGAACATCTTGCTTTATCAGCTCTGAACTGATTGTATAGTGTATTCTGTATAAAGATGAAATCAAAATGCTTGCTGAAGATAGTGTTTTAATTTTCAGGTTCGCTGGATGATGTATTGGATTGTGTTTGCTCTTTATACGTTTACCGAAACAATAACTGACCTGACAGTCTCATGGTAAGAGTCTGCATTTTGGGAACTCTGGGTGAAAACGTGTTTGTTTCTGATGTTCTCTGGTTTGTAATGATTTATTTTTTTATGAAGAGGTTGTGCTTGCTGAAAGCCCTCTTTTTTCAGGGAAAGATCTTGGTATATGTGAAGAGTAACATCAGTTTTCAAGCTTGCTGTATGCTGTCACTTGAAGCAGGGACTAGAAAACTTAGGGGAGTGGAACTCTTAAGGATGGACTGTAATATCTTTGTGCAGGAATGTATGAGGCAAAGCAAGTATATTAACTGTTTCCATTTCCTAAATTAGCGCAGTTAACTAAAAAAAAAAACCAAAATCCATAAGTCTATAAATAATTCCCTTTGTCTAATTGAATTCTGTGAAGAATCTGAATATGTAATTGTGTGTTTTCAAGATCTCTTTATGATTAATTGCTGTGTGTTTCCTTCCTGCACTTGTTGATTTCCTGCACTCTGACTTGTCTGTAGGTTTCCACTGTACTATGAACTGAAGATAGCTTTTGTGATTTGGCTCCTTTCCCCATATACTAGAGGGGCAAGTTTAATCTACAGAAAATTTCTCCACCCACTGCTTTCTTCTAAAGAAAGGGTAAGAAAGAACTGCTCATTGTTTTAAAAATACCTAATACAGTAATACACGTGCTGACACGCGAGCTGTTGCTAGATGCATCGCAGAGCTGATCAGTATGTTACTGGCTTGCCAGGCAGCATGAACTGGGGCTAGCCAGGTGAGTGCATATGGCAGTCCATATGTATATACACACACACGTGCTTCTGTGTAACTTGCATGAGCAGACAGTGTGCTATTTTGTATTGACACGAGAGCTTGGTGTTCTCTGGCCTGCTTGGTGCAGTTTGGGGAGCCCAGCTGAGTGGAAGCGATGCGGTTTGCCTTGCTGCTGGAAGCATGGATGCAGTATTCTCTCTGCAGAAGCACAGATGCAGTTTTAGCTACAGCTTTTCATTTTAGCACTTTTTTTTTCCTAATATAACCTAGTAATAAAACTTGTCATGATGATTGGCATTGATTCTTTCTGGTGTGCAAACTGACAGGGTAAGAGGAGAGACTTTCTATGGAGGCTTAAAGGCAGACTAGTCTGCAACAGAAAATACCTGAACAGAAAATAGCTAAAGGATTATTAAGCTTTAGCTAAAGTATGACAGGCCTACAGATCTGCTTAGCGCTCCAGTATTCTGTTGGGCTGTGTGGAAAGAGTGATTAGCAGAGGTGTGAAGACTACCCCTGGAAAAGCTCACAGTGCAGAACATGGTAAAGGTCAGTGCTGGGCTTGGCCTGTATTAGGCAAAACAAGCAGCTGGTGGGGTTGCCACAGGTAGGAACAGTAAGGTTGTCTTGACCTTCTGAAGATTTAACTACAAACTGTTTGCAACTTGATAAATGAAAGAGCTTTTTCCTAGTAGTCTGCTAGCTGTTGTGGGCTACCCTGAAGCCTTTATCTTCAACTCCAGGCATTTACCACAGCTGGGGATGAATGTCCTGGCTGTCTTGTCCTAGGTACTTTACTTATGTCACAGCTCTGGCTTCAGAAGTTCTTTGTGAGCAGACTCTACCTTTCTGGGGAGGTCTCCAATGTCATCTAAAGCATGCTATTTCTTGAGCTACTTGTGTGTGACAAGTTAAGCTTATTCTCTGTAAGGAACTTGCTGTGTAGCTGTGGTGTTTCTGAGCCAGACAAAAGCAATCTCTTTGATCATCATCTTTGACCAGAAATAATCCTTTTTTAAATAACTGAATGAAACATCAGTATACAAAGGCAAGAGTAATTATACCATTAAACATTCTCTTAAAGATTTCTTTTGTCTTCCTTTATTGATGGGGAAAAATAATACCATGGGGAAAAATAATACCGTGGGGTAATGGGACTCTTATGCACAGCCCTCTAACGCTGAACTGGTTTGCTTTTAGGAGATTGACGAGTACATTGTACAAGCCAAAGAAAGAGGCTATGAGACCATGGTGAATTTTGGAAGGCAAGGGTTGAATTTAGCAGCAACAGCTGCAGTGACAGCAGCTGTAAAGGTAAGTTCCCACTTGCAGTAACTGCTTTTGTCCTTTATACAGAACAGTGTAACTGTACCGAGGATTTGCTGTTCTGAAACAAAAAGGTGTTTTCTGAAAATAGATTGAAAAACTGGAACAAGAAACCCTGTGGTTGCAGTCCTAGCTGTCCTCCTATGTTTGTTTGTTTAAAATGGCTTGTAGTTATGTCTTGGATGATGGGAATTGGTTTACTGTAGTTCAGAAGATACCACGTGGTTTGCTATGCAGGCTTTGGGTGAAGATGACGGTTGTTTCTTTTCTGTCTCTGTTGTGCTTTCTTGTTGGTAACCAAACTATTTAAAGGATTTCTGGCTTTTCTGCTGTCTCTCTCCAATCAACTTGAGGTAAATCCACATATGAATTAAGGCATGTAAGATTACTACCATGGATAAAAATTACCTTGACACAATTAACTTGTTTGCAACCTGTTGATTGAGTTAAATTAATACACTAAGCATAAGCTTGCATATTGCTGCATAGAGCATACTCTGCCATGTAGTTTCCATTGTATCATGACGTAACCCGTGTTTGTTCCCAAATGGTGTTCCTTCAAACCTCATGACCTCCAGCTGAATTTCAGAGGGTTCTAGGTCTCTGAGGACAAAATATGAGCTCTAAGTCAGTTTCTAAGCAACTTGTGGCCCACCAAGAGGAGTGTAACTTTAGGCAATGTGTATAAATAATAATAATAATAATTAAAACCAAACCACAAAAACCCCACCAAACCTGAAAAGATTAGTATGTCCTAGTGAAATGATAGTTTGAAGGCAATCAAGACTTCATCTCAGGAATAAATGGAACTGCTGCGTTCATAGTAACAGAACTGAAAACCTGAAGACTCTGAGTAGGTAGCAGAAAATAACGTAGAGATCCCTAGCTGTCGAAGCAAAGTAGTTACAGCTAGCATTTAACTTCAACTTCTGGGCTTGTATATGAACTTTTGCTTTCTACATCAAAGGTGCTTCTAAAAACTTACATTTTCAAATGCTGTCTCAAAAAGGTTTGGAAAAGTCACATGTATCTTGTTTGTTCGTTTTCTCTTTTTAAAGATGTGAGTGGTAGTGTTTAAAAAAAAAAAAACCCAGACCCACCCCAAACACTATTTTGTTTAAAATAGGCACATAATGAGTGTAAAATACTGAGAATGGGGTTAAATTTGATCACTGGCCCTTTTTTGTTATCCAGTTTCTTAGTATTGCCTTGAGGCACAAAGTAATTTTAGAGTACACCTGAAGGAATGAAAAGTAATCAAGGTAAAAAGAAGTTATTTAGAAACCCCAAACAAAACCTCCAAGTACTCTACTGGGAAAAAAGTTTAAGAACTATGATGCTAAAAGGAGAATTTTTCAAACAGCAAATCATTATTACAATATGTACCTGTAATGATACTTCTGCTCTGTATTTTCTTTACATCTGGCTAAGGTTGGGTATTTCCTTGTTAATTCTTATGGTGTTACAGAAATATGGTAAAATTAAGAACAGAAATATCTCTTCCCCCTTTATTCTGAAATAACAAGTAACTTTTTCCTAAATGTCCATGTTTAGATTTCATTGTTAGTCAGCTGTGGCTGGCAAGATGCCTGCTCTACTTCTTAAAACTTGCTAAACATGTTCATGAAAGTTTGTGCAGAATTAGTTCAGTGCAGATGAGATGCTGGGGCAAAACAACTGCTGCAGGACCAAAGACCTAAACCAGACGTGATTTTTAAGCAGTATGAAAGAGGAGACTCTCTGAAAATCTTTGTTTTGGCAAAGATTTGTTAAAACTCTCTTCAGTTTGTCATTCCAAGAAGCTGAGCGTGACTGCTTCGTGCAAGCAAATGGAGACAATGCATGTGTTCTTGATTTTCAGTCCTTGTTTTCCAGGAGTCTGCTGCTGCCTCCAGCAGGTGAAAAGATTATCCCTTCAGCATGAGCTGGTGGAGCACGCTATAGGATTTCAGGAATGGAATCCTGTTAGTGGCAACAGTTTTGGATGGGAAGGAGACACGCTCTCATCGCTTTATGTTGGGTTTTTTAAGGAGCAGGCATGCTTAATCTGACATCAGATCTCAAATTAGGAGTAGAGAATGTGGGAGGCTAAACACAGAAGGAGGTCCAAAGAAAGCCTCTGCTTACTAAAGTGTCCAAGCAAAAGACACTGTGGTGTCTGCTTATGTAAGGGTGGTAAAATTGGTGGAAACTCTCTGGAATATTTTCAAGATCAAGAGTGGAAAAAAAGAGTGTCTTTCTCCAAGGGCTGTCAGGGGAGTAGGGGATTAGTATTAAAAGGCTAGCTGGCTGCGCAGGGGCGGCTGGAGCAGCCAGTCACGTCGGTCTACTGAAGTTTGACATAGATTTGAACCTGCTCCACTAGACTTGAAATGTAATTGGCAGGAGTCATGGCTTAGAGCTTACATTCCTCTACTGATTTCCACACCCCCCCCCNCCCCCCGCTGGTGCCTGTTAGCCACTGTTCATATAAAATGTAGGCTTTCAAAATCTGCTGGGTAGCAACTGCTACCAATATAAATTGTGTTACTTTGATGGTGATTTCAGAAAACAAACCTTTGTGAAAGCCTGATTTTAGAAGACTTAAAGATGGTCTAGGCTAACTTTTACAGTTCACTAGTAAAAAAATTCTTAGGGGAATTAAAAGAAGTAGTAATGAGATGCCTTTAATGATAGGGAAGTTGTTGGGGCTCGTTCAGCTCAATAGTACGTGGATTTGTGAGAATTAAATGCATGGCACCACGTTCCACTGCCATATCTTGCATTTTGATGCATGAGCTTATCAGATCCCTGGAGATGCTGCTTACCTGTATGTCCCAGTCCTTACTGACACACGAGCTCTGACTCTGGCTGGGAGCAAAAGCGGGTTTCTATCTTGCCACGTGCAGGACAGCTGCTGATTAAGCTGTGCAGTGCACTGTCCCGCTTCATGAAGTCACACTGATACTGTTTAAGTATTATGTGGTGATGGCAGTAGCAAAGTGTTTTGAGGACTGTGTTTTCTGCACATCTTGCATCCTGCATCTGCTGCCTCTCTGCTGGTTGATGCTGATGGCCTTGCCGAGCCTCCCGCTTTGTCCCAGTTGGGGCACGGCAGAGGAAGGAGGTGTCTTGCAGCCAGCTGTGGCGTAGAGCCAGGATTGCTGCGAGCAGCTCAGCTCCCCAGCAATACTGCTTTCATCCCTTCTCCCTGCTGGGACTGCCTGGCACGCTGCAGAGGTCATCCACGGGACAGCAGTCCCTCCCCAGGTTGAGAGGGAGCAGAAGTCATTCCCTGTCAGCCTGCATCGGATCAGGGAGAGAACAGCTGGGAATGTGGGCACTGTGCACTGCAGCTCTGTGGCCACAAAGCTCTGAGCAGCTCTGTGGGCGTGGAGTCCATTGAGAACTTGTCCAGGGAAGGCAAGCTGTTTTATTTGCTCCTCCTGGCCACTGAGGGGGTGCAAGCCCAACTTAACAACAAAAAAGAAGTCCCTGAGACAGTCGTACTGTGTGATGTCTGTTTACAGCAACTTCCCCACGTTAAGGGTATAGACTATAAAAATACATGCTCAGTAACAAAATAGAGAATGGCATTTCATACATGAGGGTCAGCTGATGAGACAGCATGCTAATAGCTTACTAGAGTCTGAGTAGTGTCAAAAAGAGTCCCTTTACTAGGCTACATTTGTCACAGACTGGGCTTAGAAACCTGTTTACAACTTCAGTGTTTCAGTCTGCTCACTGGTAATAAATGTGGCCTCTCACAAGGGCTCAATATGTTTGAGGAAACACTGTTGAATGAATAAGCAAACTCATTCTTGAAGACTTACATTTTGTTTAAGACAAATGTCACAGCTCCTCTCTCTTCAGTGCTCACTGGGGTGGAAATGTGAGCAGTGAAGCTGCGTGCCTTTTGTAAATGCACCTGTCTGAATCTCTTGTGGTGTAACTTGGTTGTCAGCCTCTGGGCTGGATACAGCCTGCTGTATTCCTTCCTTACTTGGTAGGACCTGTTGAAATAATGGGACACCAGTGCAGGCATGGCAACTGCTCTGCCATCTTGGTGCTGTGGCTGGGGAGAGGTGATAGCTGCTGCTGCTATACCTGTGGCAGAAGTGTAGAAGCAGGAGATCCCCCTTCAGCTCCCCCTGCAATAGGATTGCTGTGCAGCCTTCTGTTTTGCAGGCAGGTGTCTTGCTTTCACATTGTGGCTAGGAACTCTGAGCTTTCAAACAAAATAGCAAAGCTTTTAATGTCTTAATACTCTAAATATGAGTGTTGCTCTCACATTTCCTGCAGTAGGAGGGTATTTAATTTCACATTTCCTGCAGTAGGAGGGTATTTGATGCTTTTCAGCTGGACTTTGATTCTGAGCTGATAATAATATGGATCCTTATGGAATGCTGTGTTTGGGCAGAAAGCAATTACCTGCTGCTTTTGGGCATGGGAGCTGGAAGAATCATCCTGAAGAAGTGCTGTATGACCACAGTGATGTGGGTTTGTTTCTAATTTATCAATAAATATATCAAGAATAGTCAGTGTGGTTACATCTGGCTGGTGGCCAGTCATTAGTGGGGTTCCCCAGGGTTCCATTTTAGGTTCAGGTCTCTTTAATGTTTTCAAAAATGACATGGACTCAAGAGTAGAGGGTGTCTTAAGTAAATTTGCAGATGACATCAAGGTGACAACGGAGCTGTTGCCTCTGAAGGTGGAGAAGCCTTGCAGAGAGACGTGGACAGATCAGAGAGCTGGGCAAGTGCCAATGGAATCAAGTTTTCATGAGGGCAAGTGCCAGATCCTCGACCTGGGGAGGAGCGTCCCTGACTGTGCATACAGACTGGGGGGTGAGTTGCTGGAGGCCGGCTGTGCTGAGAGAGATTTGGGGGTCTCAGCTGACAGCAAGTTACCCATGAGCCAGCAGTGTTCCAAGGCAGCCAGGAGGACCAACCAGCATGGCCAGCCAGTCCAGGGAGGGCATTGTGCTGGTCTGCACTGTGCTGGTGCAGCCTTACCTCGAGTCCTGGGCGCAGGTTTGGGTGCCAGAGTGCAAGACACATATTGGAAAGTGTCCAGAGGAGGGTGACGAGGATGGTGAAGGGTCTGGAGGGGAAGTCTTACGAGGAGAGGCTGAAGTCCCTGGGTTTGTACAGCCTGGAGAAGAGGAGAATGAGGGGAGACCTCATGGCAGTCTGTGGCTTCCTGACAAGGGGGAGTGAAGGGATGGTGCAGATCTCCTCTCTTTAGAGGTGAACCCGAGGGAACAGCATGAAGCTGTGCCACAGGAGGTTTGGGTTGGATGTTAGGAAGAGGCTCTTTACTGAGAGGGGGGTTGGGTGCTGGCACAGGCTCCCCGGGGAGGTGGTCACAGCAGCCAGCCTCACTGAGCTCAAGAAGCACCTGAATTATACCCTCTGTCTCATGCTCTGATTTGCCTGGTCCTGTGTGGAACCAGGAGTTGGTCTCAATGGTCCTTATGGGTCAGTTACTTCCAATTACTCTATGCAGTGGTGCAAAGTAGGAATCAGTCTTGATTTAGCTAGGCTGGATCTTCCTGGGATGGGCTGGAGACTGCATTCAGGCAGAAGGTGACTAGTGACGGGGCGGGGCTGTTAGAAGTACCTGCATAGAAGTAGTGTGGTATGACCATGGCTGTGCAGAACAGTTCCTCCTGTGACTCTCAGGCACGCATGCTGCTTCTCCTATTTGTGTATGTAGCCTTTCAAACTTCTTATTTGCTGTGTGGAACTTGAGTGAAACTTTCCCTCTCGATCAGTACTCCTGGAATGAAGGGCCCATTGTGTGAGGCTGTTAGGTCCTTGCTGAATGAGGCACTGCTCCACAGGAGGCTGCTGCTTTTCTCCTAAGAAACCCTTTCTTTGTTGCTATTAATTAGTGGCCGTGTATGACTGGTGGTGTAAGAATTAAAAGAGGTTTTCTTGCCTCTGTGGCACACTGTCTTAGTTTTATATCCTGGACTAATGACTAGTCATCAGAAACGAATATGAAGTTTCAGCCACTCCTCCCTTGGTCTTCGTTGGCCACACAAGCTTAAGGAGTATCACTCTACTGTCTCTACATTTCACATGGCTGTTTTTAACATGGAATAACTTAGTGTGCTGGTCTACCCTCTACAACCAGTTGTTGCCATGGGAGTAGGAACAAATGGCTGCAGCCAGTGGTGCAAGAACTGCCCCAATGCTGGTGTGTGGGGTTGTACCCAGGTTTCTGCTCCTGCTATCCAACATAGTGCTCAAATGTGGAGTTCTCCTTAAAAAGCTTCCTTTGTAAGAACAAAACAAAATACAGAATGCTTGCTCGAAGTGGGATTCATGTGCAGGCTTGTCAGCCTTCCTCTGAAACAGCTATTTTTTGCCTCACATGCCAGAGAGGGAAGAATGAAATGTTATTTTAACGGGACATTGAGTAATGTGCTTGTCCCTTTAGTTGCTTATACAGTAAATTAAGCTTCAGTGCTTTAATAACATCATCTTGTTTAAGAGGAGAAAGCTGCCTGACAGTCCTCCTTTCTGAAGGGGAACTTCCTGTACATACCATGTAGAAAAGATGTGGAGACAACCAGAGAAGGAGTACTGATGTGCCAATGTGATTGACTATCCCTCTAGCGTAGCCTTAGAATTTGGGTTGGTACCATGTTAGTAAGAACCTGCTAGCCTTTAGTCCAGACAAGGCCTGGTTGGTTTGTGATGCCATGGTTTTGCCAGCTAGAGCTTTGGTAGTGCTGCCAGCTTCCTGGTTACTTAGGTTACTGTTACAGAGCATGTTTTAAACTTCTGTTCCTTTCTCATGCATATTCAGATGTAGATGGTAAAATACATAAAATAGTGGAAATCTTTGTTCAACCACATTTTTGTAAAACGAAGCATTAAAGCTGCTGTTACGGTACCTAGCACTGCCAGAGAAATCCCATGTTTGGACTGGATTGAGCATTTTTCTGGCTTTTTAAACATGACCCCTCATGAAAAAACCTTGATTTGCTCAGAGGAGTGAAAAGAGATGTTTGTAATGATACTGCTAGCTTACCTGTAATTTTTTTTGGTCTTAAGAGCATTATACAGTCAAGCTTGGGTAAAAGCAATGCTTAAGCAAATGTGAATCTGCCTGCATGCTTATGTCCAGTGAATTCTGTTGTGCCACGAGGAAGCATGGGCTTAAACATCCTATCCTGACTTGAGCAGCCAAGTTAAGTCTCTGCTTTGTTCTCAAAGATCCTGTTGTTGTATTCCAGAGTCAAGGTGCGATAACAGAGAAGCTGAGAAGTTTCAGTATGCACGATTTGACTACTATACAAGGAGATGAGCCGGTAGGACAGAGACCCTATCAGACACTACCAGAAGCAAAAATGAAAACCAGAGCCTCTGCTAGTGAATCTTCAGGTAGGTATCTATCCACTTTTCCTACCTTAAAAGATCAATTCACCAAAGACAGAAGTGGGACAACATCAAGGTATTTACCCTGCTCAGAAATGGAAAAGACCTCCAAGAACTGTTGTGCACTTGATCAGGGTTAACTTGAGCAAGATACATTGACAGTTGAAAAATGCTCTCTGAAGTCTCTTCTTTTCACAGCCACTAGCAGTGTAGTCATATGTACTCGGTCCTCATACCTTTGCCAGTTGGCAAGGGATTCTGCTCATAGCTAAAGTAAAGCTTGATTAGGAGTAAAAAAAGGTGATTGAGTGTTGTTTGTCATGTGTGCAAAAAGTTAAAAATGAAAACTTATGGCAGCTCAACAAACAGGAAGAGAAAGTTAACAGAAATTAATCCAGTATATCTGAAAGTGTAAAAATGTAAAAATGTAAAAATTACTTGTGGTGATAGAAATAATGAAGACAGGAACTTGTCACAATATACTGATGGGCGTCAACAGCCAAAGGTGGTGTGTGGTGACCAGTACATGTGTTTGCAGAGATATTTTGCTATTGGTCTTGTTACTTTTATTATATGTACTATTTGCATCGTTTTGCTGTTGAGGCTGTGCTGCTTGTCAGAAGACTTTGGTGGAAGGCTGTCAGGTGCACCTTTGTAGTGGTTAGGCTGCTATGCAAAGGGGTTGATATTTCATCCAAAAGAAACAGCTCTGGTCTTTTTCTTGTGTTTCTGCTTAAGTCTGTCCTCTCTTCTCATCGTTCTGTTTTGGGGAGGGGAGGTGCTCGTGGAGTACGAGGAATTCGGGTAGTCACATGGTAGCCCATGGTGTTCCTGAGGAATAAATGGCAGCCCAAATAGCCACGAGCTGACTTGCAAAGTGAGCCCAGAAGGTAGCCTGTGCAGGTCAGCTTAAGGGTGGGGGTGTGCTAGCCACAGAGGGAGCCCAAGAACTCACCAAAAGTGGTATTAGGGGTGATGTCAGTGCAGTTGTTGTGCAGGGGCTATTCCTCAGTAAGAGATCATTAGTCATCTGTTAGAAATGGCTTGAAAATGCCTAAAATTCCCCAAACTCGGGTACAGATTGTGCTCTGTAAATAACCCCTGATGGTGAGATTCCATCTCGTGTGTCAAAATGCTCTTCCAGGGCTAGTTTAGTGTATCTGTTCCTGGACCCAAAGGTAGTGTGCATCTCTTCTGTTTCCTTTGAAGCTGCTTCAGCATTGGAGACTTAAAGGAACAAACCCCTGACGGCGTTAGGAAAGCTGCCTAGTAATCCTGTGTGGCGCTTAGTGAAGTGTTGGGGTTTGTTATGGCCTGAGCTGGGAGTCCTGTGCAAGTAAGCTGAGGAGACCTGCTTGTAGGAGGACACTGATCATAGGATGACTGAGCTGCCAGTATGCTTGCTGTAAAAGAGGCAGGCGTGGTTTTGATGTGTCAGAAGAGGCCTTCCAAATGGGTACGCTGCACGTACCCCCAGTCATAAGTAATACGAGTAACAGATGTGACTTGTATTTTCCTTACTGAAAAAGGTGCACTGAAACTATATTAGAGGCAGAGATGTGTGGCCTCTAGAATGGCTGAAGAGGTAAGTCTGCCTTAAAATAGCTCTGGAGTTAGGTGAGGGTGAGTCTGATTTCAGGGGAAAAGAAGAAATGACCAAAAGAAAATAATCTATTGAAGTTTAAATACAATTCTGGCTCCAGATCCATCGTGTTTATTCCTGATGATGAATAAAGTTGGGTTTGGAGTCTCAAAGGTGTATTCAAGTGTTCCAGCAAGTATGTTCTGGCGTGGCGGTGTAAAAGGGGAGCTTGGTGGATGACCCCGGGGCTCCGTGGTGCCCTGCGCCCGGGCCGGGGGGCCAACGGTCCGTGTTCTTGAGCCGTGCGCGCCCTCTAGTGCGGTCTGCGGGGGTAGTCCTGGTCCTGGCTCTGCAGGATGCGAACGGAACAGCCCTGAGGATGCTTCGGTATCGGCTCTGTCCGGAGGGATCTTTGGCACGGCGCTATGCGAGTATGATAAAGATCCTGTCAGTCAGAGAGCGGTCTGGGTTGCAAGGGAACTTCCAACATCGTCCATCGTTCCATTGGATCGTCTAGTCTAACCCCTTTTCCAGGACTTTTGCCCTTCAGTGTAAAGCAGAAGGTGATAGCAGAGCAGTGATTTAACTTTTGGCAATTAAGAGACCACTGCATGATGTATTTATGGAATTAAATGGCTGATTAATTAAAAATGGTACAGTTAGAAGAATAAAGCTCCTGGCATGCTAGATGTCTTGCTGTCAGACTGATTGTCATTCCAAAGGATAAAAGATGTGGCTTACAGGCAAAACTCGTGGCTTGCTTAGAAATCTAAAGTGTTTCAGGTGCTTCTTAATAAACACTTTTATAAAACTCTTTTAAAGGTTACAACACTTGGCTGGAAGAAAATCCTGGAGATGATAAAACAGATGGAGAGATGGAGGGGACACATTCAGATGATGAAACGTTTGCTCAGAGAGGCCTTCGAAGAACTCAGAGCATGAAATCTGTGAAAACTATTAAAGGCCGGAGAGAGGCAAGTGTGACCTTGAGGGACTGAGGGGGTTTTAATAATGTACTATGACACTTTTAATGCAGATCTTTTTCTTGCTGTTAGAGTGGTTATCAGCAATAACTGGATAGTAGAAAGCTAGGTGGAGAAGGAAGTACATGATGGCAATATCCAAGCTTGAAACTTTGGTACTCTGGGGGGTTTAAGGGAAATACAGGAATTAAGCAAGGAAAAAGTGGGGAGGAAGTGAAATAGACTCTGTGCTTGTAAGGCTAAATCTGGCACCACCGAACCCAAATTCCAGGAACTGCACACCTTGGTAGGAGGGTGTAGATGGTGGTATTGCCATCTGCACTTGTGTCTTAGTTGTGCATGCCTAAACATGTGCTGCTTAATGGGTTAAGGATTTGGAAGCTTTTAGTTGCCATAGGCACGTGGCCTGCTTTCCTTTGTAATCCATAGAGAGAAGATTCCATGTAAGATTCCAAGTGCTTTATATTTGTGTGTGTCTCAGTGTAAAGATTCTTTGGGATAAACGTCTATAGCATCTCACAAAGCTTTTTGGCTAACTCAGGGAGAAGAGTTGAGACTTGCCCTCACCCAAATCTGTTGAAACTGTACCTTGTTCAGTAACAGGCAGATTCTCTTACTGTATCTGTGGAGTGTCTAAAGCATGTTTAAAGTCTCTTACCTTTCCCCTAATCCAATCTAGTCAATAATATTTCTGCCTGAAGTGATCTCACCTCTTAGTTACAACATTTTTTTCCTTCCCTCAGATACGGTATGGATCCCTGAAGTACAGAGTAAAGAAGAGACCACATGTGTACTTCTGAGTGTTGCACAATGCCTGCAAGACCAACTGCTGTATTCTAACGACTTGAATTCAGTGTGTCACGTGTTAAAGATCTGTGTATGATTCATAGAATGAGTATGTATGAATAGATAGGGTAGGACTTGGTTTTATGAACTTAAATGGTTGGATAAAGTATTACTCTGCTTTTCATTAATTGCTTATTGTTTTAGACTTAAATCTGGACAAGTTTTAGTATGAATTCCAGCATTCCTTAAATGGGAGTTAAATGAGTAACAAGCCTTTTTCCAGAGGTATGGAACAGGCCAAAATAATTACAAGTCCAGTTGAATTGTATTGTGAAACTTGTGTCCCAGAGTTTCCATGGCAAGATACAGGTATGTTAGAAATACCCGAACCGTGGTTCCTGAGAAGGCCTCTGGGTCATTCACAACTGTACAGATCTAAAGACAGCAGGTGACGGTGAGGAAGGGAAGGGAAAGATGAGGTAGATATGGTCCATCCTTAAGATCATTTCCTTGCCTCGTGTTGCTGAGCTTAAACTTAGGTACTAGTAATAGGTGCAAACTGGGGGTACGTCTAGCACTTTATGCAGAACTGCATAGTTTTGCACACTTACTGATTTACAGCTGCACATGTCATTTAAGTTTGACCTACCTAGTAAGACTGTTAACTCTTGAATGCCAGCAATTTTTGGTTTTCATGGTCTCTTCTTAATATATCATAATTGCTTAAGTACGCTTAGGATGCTGTAGACAAGTGCTACTAATACTTAACAATATTATCAGGTGCCTTTCTGTGTGTTCTGAGGCTGTGTGTGTGTGTGGGGGGGTGTTTGTCTGGGGTTCTTTTGTTGGTTTTGTTTGTGTCTGCCTGCCGCCTTCACCTGTAACATGATTTAACTCCATTCTTGGTTAAAATTGTGATAAGTAAAACCGGTAGCAATTCCAGGGACAGACCTCAGGGATCTGCTCAGCCCATCAGCTGTGTGTTAGAAGTCGTGCTGACGTGGAGGCATGTGTGATAGATTATTCAGACCCTGACTTGGTTTTGCTTTGCATTACTTTAAGAGTGAATATATATATATTAGAACATATGTGAGTGTATATTTCATATCTTAGGTGGATTCCAAAATTGGCTTTCTTGTACTTTTTATATTGCTAAAATATTTACGTAAAAATAGCTTTTTCTCCAAGTCTAGTTGATGTAATCAGCCATTTCATAACCTAGTGTCCCATGGCACCCCTGTTTGCTTGGAGACTAATTTTGGAATGTCATTCAAGGCAGGGAATTGTCAGAATGACTTTTGAGCTCCCCTCTCCTGTCTTCTGCAGTTCTGAGAATTAGGCTGGCTTCAGTTATCTGTATGACTGTACCCCTACTGTGGATTCAGGGGGAAAACACCTGCTTTTTCTAGGTAACAGTACATTACTTGAGGGAGAGATAGTGTTCCCTTTCCTTGGAGAGGAAATGCCGCGTGAATCCCTCTTAGCCTTGGATCTCTGACACCAGTCCCAAGACCTTTCCCAGGTATGACAGTCGCTTCTAAACATTCTTAAGGCCTGGGCCCGCTGCCATGCTTTTTCTGTGACAGCTCTAGGGGGTTCACTGCTGGTGGGCACTTAGTGGCCCCTTACTGTTGAGTGGCATTTGAAGGAGTCTTCTCTAGACCGTAGGCCAGGGTTTGAATCGTATGGATGAAAACGCAGCTGGTCTGTACTGGCAGCATGTTACTTGCTTGCTGTTACAGGCATGTGTAAGCCAAGTGCAAAGGCTTTGACAAATGCAACAGTGCTGATGGCACGGGGCCTTTAGCCTTCCTCTGGGGAAGTTAAATGCTCTAGTAGGCAGTTGCAATGGTCTGTGTGTGATTACAAGGCCAAAGCTTGTATTACTTCACTTCAAGGTGCAGTTTTGTATCAGGAGACAGGAAGCCTGCTCTCCCAGCTCAGTACAGGGCAAAAATCCCTCCTCTAAGCACAACTGCAGCTTGTGATCTAGCTTTTTGTAGGGAGCTGTTGTCTGCAGAGGAGGCAGTGATCAGAAAGGCAGCCTTCCCAGGTGTGGTTCATCGCTTCTGCCTCAGGAATGTTTGTGCTTCTCATCTGTTTCTCTGAACATAGGGAAAGGCTGCATCTGCATGTCAAGGTATGTAAGATACTAGTTAGTGGAAACAGGCTTTTGTATTTGCATCTTGCTTCTCTTTGAAAGTTAGACTGACTTGGGCCTTGGGTGTGGAATCTCTTGCTCACCAAGCATCCTCCTTGAGCACTTGCTGCCGTGTCTTGCTTAAACTCACCACATTTGTTTTATCTGTGAGCATGGCAATAAACTTGTCATCTTTCCAGGAAACAGTCTCCTGTCCAAAGGAGCAGGGGAAGCCCTTTTGGGGTTACACTTCCCGGGGCAGGTTCCCAGAGATCCTCTTTCGAGGGCTGTATTCGTGTTTCCAGGGACAGAGATGATGTGAATAGTTCAGGTTCTACCACCCTCATGGTCAGTAAGTTGCTCTGTGTTGTTACTTACTGGCTGGAACTCCTGGCAGACTTAACTTGAGAATTAAACGGGCTACACAAACTCTCCTCTTCCTGAGCTGTGCATGGGGCTAGGAATGCTGCTGGTATTATCCACGTTCCTCACTCCTTGCCTGTGAATGTACTTGTGTTCTGGCAGATCCTGTCTTGAAGCAATGGTAAAACTTTCAGCCTTTTCCTAGCTCTTTCTTCAGTCTAATATCCTACTGCAAAGTTCTTTCCTTGACAGCTCGATTTTGCTCTTTGAGTTTATCCTGAAACTAGTTCACTGTGTTATCTTAATTATTTTTTCCCTTGCTGTTCATTGTCAGCTGATGCTTGGCAGGGCACAAAGGCACGATTAGCTTTCATCCCAATGATACGTAGTTCTCTCTGCTTCTTGCATGTAGCTTAGTTTAGGTTTGAAATACTACACTTTTTTTTTTAAAAAAACATACTTTTGATACAGGGAATTTTCCAACTTTTTTGCCTTAGCAACTGCAAAAGTGATCTGTCTAGCTCTTGCCAGTAAACTTCTTGGAAAAATGTTAAACAGAAATCAAAATGAAACATAACATTCTTTTGGGGTTTGGAATGTAAAATGGGGCTCATCAAATCATATGAACTCAGGAAGAAAGCCTTTCCTGAGGATTGACTGACTGCCACCAGCAGAACTGCTGATGTCGTTAAGGAGAAAGTACCTTTAACCTCTATGCAAGTTTTCAGAAAGAATATATGTTTCTTGTTAAATCTGCAAAGGTGTCAGACCTTTCCAAAGTACCTGAACTGACTCAGATTTCTCAGCGAGCGCCGACTGTCAATGCTAAAATACACAGTTTGAGATGAGGATTATTCAATTGATGGCCTCAGTTGCAAATCAATTCAGGCAAGACTCTGATTACAAGGTAATTGCCAATATTAGCTACTTAATGCTAATTGCTTTGCAATGTGAAAGTAACTATTATCCACAATATTTTTTTTCTAGCTAACTGTAATGAATTTTAAAACAAACAGGAGATAATGTGGTTAAACAGAATGGCCAAGTAAATGCTGGATGCATTGAGGGCGCTGTTCATGACCATGTGTTTTATCTTTGGTGTTGCTTTTATTACTGGGAAGGTGGGATTTTAAAGTATTTTTCTACAGAAACGTGTGTGTGCGCCAAGGTGACACTTCAGCAGTTTTCAAGAACTATTTTTAAAGGCTACAGACCAGAGACTGTCTACATGGAGACTGAAGTTAGTAGCTTTAAAAAAAAAAGCAATGTAAGCTTTAACTTTTATATTGTAATAACAACTTGCTGTCAACTTGTTTACATATTTGTAGGAGGGAAAGCTTTATTATTATGCATTGACTTATCTCAATACTGTCTCTAATAAACGCTGCTTGGAGCAGGATGCAGTGGATCTTTTATTACCTGAATTATGATTTACAGACCTGTTATGTTTGGTTTATTATAATGATTCCTGTCCTGAAATGAGCGATCAGAGTTTTGAAGAGACTTCTAAAGTTGGTCCAAGGTTTGTTGTCGAGGTTTTTGCTGTGGAGCCTGATGCTGATTTAAGGTTAAAGGAAACATACCCTGCTAAAGGCAGCTTGAAAAGGCTGGAATGTTACCTGTTTGGGTTAGATGCTCAGCTTGGACTAAAGTCATAAGATGATGTGTCATTTCCAAAACAAAAAAGGGAAGTATGGTTTCCTGGGGAACAGTTGGATTTTCTAAAATTAATTAATCCTCTTCTAATGGTAGCCTGTGTTACCGATGCAGTTTTATTCTTGTTTGTACCAACAAACAGATTTTCTTCAGCCATTTCTAGTCAAACAGCGTTGTTCTGATAAGCCAGAGGAGGAGATGCAGAGATGAACTTGGGCCTTTCCTTTTCCAACTTCCCTTCAAGCGAGCTGTTAACATTCCTGGTGAAACACAAGCAGAAAACTTCAGTAACCCCATTTGCTTGGGCTTTTTCCTTTTTTGTAAGACTTCCTGACTTACTGCCTCAAAGGAAAGGATTTCTGGATACCCCTAATTGAGGAGAAAGACTTGAAAAGTTGTTATTTATTGCTACCGTATCCTAAGTGTTACGGAAACGTATCCCAGGAGCACAGGCTGACTGTAAGGGACCTTGCAGTGACTCGGTTCTTCATGTCAGAGCAGCTCATGCACTACAAACGCACTCCTTAGTCACTGAAGAAGTAGTAGATGTCAGAAAACAAAGCTGATTTGTTTGTTTTGTTTTCCTGCTCTATTTGTTCAGCTAATGTTTAGCAGGAGCCTTGGTGAACGCTGGCTAAGAGCTGGTTCCTGCTGTTTAATGTGATGCTGCTGAGAGCTGCTCAGGCAGTTACCTGGTGTGTATGTTCTAGGCTAAAATGTTGAAGGCAAGCAGATGCAGCAACAGTGAGACTGGTTTTTGGCTCCTTTTCTTTTTTAAAACACATTGTGGTGTTTATTTTCCACACTGAGGTGGGAAAACCAGATGATAAGCATCAAGGGGAACCCAATAGGTCTTGTAAAATCAGGAGACTTGCAAAAATATTTTTTGTGCTTTCTGCAGATGTATTTGGGAACAAAATGGGAGCCTGACTTGTTTATGTCTGCCTGCCTTTGCCAGGGTTCAGCAACAGATTGCTCTGTTTGACTTAGGGTAGGAATCATGAAAGCAGCTGGAGCAAAGACTATAAAGTCTTCAAATAAAACCTAGGATTTCACTGCTGGTTGCTAACGTATGATGGTGGCATGGATGAGGAAGCAAAAATTATTTAGGAAGTCTATGGTGTCCACACTGTCACCGTGCCAAGGTAAGATGTACTTTGACCTTCACGTAGCTCTTCCTGGGCAACATACCTGCTATGTTGTGTGACACTGGCTGCTTTCTCAGTGAGCTGCACTGGCCCATCCAATCTTTCCACTAATTCCAGTTCTCCTGGACTACAAATTTTGAAGGGGAGGTGTTCCTGGCTTACTGCCTCAGAAGAAGGAATACAGCTGACTGGAGCGAAAGACTTAACCCCAAAGAAAATCACCAAAGCAAAACAAAAAACCCTGTGTAAACCTAGTGTGGAAAATGTCAGCGTAACCATGTGTATTATGGTCTGGAAAGAACTGCACTGAAGAAGGCTGCTCACCATGCTGTTGTAGAACCCTTTCCTCAGGTCTCAGTAACAGCTAATGCCTCAGTGCAGGAATTCATAGAATCACAGGGGTTGGAAGGGATCTCAAGAGCTCCTGGGGTCCAACCCCCCTGCCAAAGCAGCTCCCCAGCTCTTATTGCACAGGTCGGCATCCAGATGGGTCTGGAATCTCTCCAGAGAAGGAGACTCCACACCCCCTGGGCAGCCTGTCCCAGGGCTCCCTCACCCTCACTGGGGAAAAGTTCTTCCCCAGGTTGGTGTGGAACTTCCTGTGCTCCAACTTGCAGCCATTGCCCCTTGTCCTGTCCCCACAGACCAAAACTGACAGTTAAACTGGAGTTTCTTCTGTTCTCCAGAGGAACCAGGGCTTTTAGGTGCCACTGACTGGATGAAAGCCACATGGTGAGCAGAGCATTTGTGGTAGTTTAATGTGGGGTTTTTTTAATCAACATGCTGAACTGACTGATTCTGTAGGTGCCCAATTACCAGATCAGGCCAGAGACAGCAGCCTGGGGAGAAGGCTACAGAGCAAAACTAACCTTTGGTAGCAGCCGGGAATTCCCTAGGCTGGATTAAATCCTGATGAAATATTCAGCTTCTCTAACTTGGAGGTCAAGGAAGAGGGTAGAGCTGCTCCCACTTGAAAACAGCTCTGGCACCACTACTGAGCGGTTCTGCCCTTCCCTGGGGCACCTCCTGTCACTCTGGTTTTGAGTGTGGGAGAGATGGGCTGCATCCCCTTGTATCCTACCTGAGCAACCTCTGGCTTGGGATAGCCTTTTCTTCCAGGAGCAGCAGGGAGGCGGTTAGCCCCGCGCCTGCTGACTCTGCCCCCTGCTCCGCTCGCACGGTGCTGCTCCCGCGTGGCTTTGTAAGAGCGAAGCCCGCTAGGCAGCAGCCGCCTTGCCGCCTCTGCCTGGAGCGGTGCCACCCTGGAAGCCGCCGGGTCTCATCCCCGCAGCAGCAGCGTGGCTGCTCGGGCAGCTTGCCCCCAGCCCGGGCTCAGCGCTGCCCCGGCGGCCGCTGCTGCCCCCCGCGGCGGGGCTGCAGGTGAGAGCCGGAGGGGGGGCGGGGGGAGCG
>VZTU01013777.1:31180-61204 GCA_013400835.1 Zapornia atra
CTTCCTGGTGCTGCTGCAGGTGAGGCGGGGCCGGCCGGGGCACGGAGCCCCCGCGGGTCCCTGTGCGAGCTCTTCGTCCCGCTCTTCCGTGTCCCGCGGTCTGTGTTGGGCTCCGGGTTGTGGCAGTTCAGTTTCTCTTTCCCCGGGCGGCGGGACCGGGCTGAGAGCGGGAGGGAGCGCCGGGGGCCGCCGCGTCTCCCGCCGCACCGGGCTGCTTGCCCGTGCTTGACGCCGTGTCCGTGCCCATTCGGGACCCGCTTCCTGACCTGCCGGGCAGCGGGACGGGGATGCGAGGCCCCGCCGGCTACTCCCCCAGCCCCGCCGGAGGGGATGCGGGTGGCTCGGGCATCCTTCGAGGAAGCGGTGCCCCAAGCCGGTGCGGGGTCCGGGGTCCTGCCCCCTGCTCCTCGGCCTCTGAGCACCTTCCGCCCCCGGCCCACGTGCTGCTCCGGTGCTTGGGAGGATGGCAAAGCAGCGCTCCCCTAGCACTTGCGAGGCATGCAGGCATCGTCTTGGCTTCGTGCCCATTTCTGTAGGTTTTGTGCCTTTCAGACCTCGCTGGCTTCAGCGCAGACTTAGATCCCAGGCTCTTGACAAGTTAATCGTGTGTTTTCCTCACTTCTGTGCACATCTTCCACTTTTGAGAGCGCCTCTGCTGAGCGGGAGGAAACGGAGCCTGACGCCAGCAACTGGTTCTGTATTTGGGTGGGTTTTTTGGTCTCTTACGCAAAATGGTACAGAGGGGGCTGTCCTTAAACAGTGCCCGCACCCCACCCCCAACCCCCTGTGCAAGCACTTATCTGCTTCGCTTCCCTGGTTTCTTTGTAACGCTTCCTCCTGCTAGCGTGGGTCTGCGTCTTGAATCCTAACATTGTCGGCAGAGGGAGGGAGGTTGTGCTGGTGGCGGGTGTTTGTTTCTAGCTTTTTTTCCTGCAAGAACACCCAAGGTAAGCCCGGGGTGAAATGGGATGCTAAAAGAACGTCCGACCCGATGCACCTCCCAAAAGACTTGTCGCCCTGTGAAGGAGCCATTCTACACTCAGCTGTTTTTCATCAATTCAACATTTTGGTGTTGAAAACCACTGAGATGTGGGTATGTTTCAGGTTAATGATTGGCTTTCTTTAAACTAGGAGGAAAAAAATTTCTACTTGTAAAGCCTGGAAGACATTAAAAACATCTTGATGCCTATATCAATTAACAAAGGCTCTCGTGAATTTCTTTATAAGGATCTTTTTACCCCTGCACATTCTGCTTTTCCTAACCATCAGGTTAAAGGTTCAGTCTCTGCAATGGAAAGAACTGGCAGAGATTTAAAAAAAAAATACACTATAGGATTCTTTTTTTGGTTTTGACTTGTCACTACAGGTTGTAGTCTTGGAGTATAGCAAGCAAAACACTATTAAAAAATAGTCTTGGCCAAATGATTAGATTTCAGCTATGAAACTACAATGAAACTACAGTATCTTCCTTTCCTGTGCCCAGCTGCAAACCAGTGGGAACAACCTGAAGAACTCTGAGGAGGAGGAGGGTGGCAGGAGGGAAGCTTGTGCTGAAGGCGCGCTGGTATCTCTGGAGTGGTACCTGCTGCTCCCAGCTGCCTCAATGGTCGCATCTGGGGACTGCAGTGCAGTAGACTGATTGCATTTTGGTTTGTGATGCTGAGTAAAGGGAAACTGTTAATTTAAATGAAAAGCCCCCAGTGTTCTGTCAGCTTGCCTTGGGATTGTTTAGGGTAAATGGTTGTGTCTTCTTCTAAGGTATACGTGGCTTGTCAGTCGATGCTTATTGTGCTGGTGGGAGCTGTGCCCGAGTATCACATAGACCAAGAAGAAATTCCGCTGAGCAGAGCTGAGCTTGCCAAGCACACCCACTTCACGGACAACTTCACGTCTATAGTAACTGAGGCAAGTACTTCTGTCTGTGCCTAACGGTTTCCTCTCTGCTTGGGATTTGCACTGCTAGCACAGGACACAGCGCTTGTAAAAGTTGAGCCAGGCTTGGCATGATGTTTTACCCACTCTATTACAATTTATGGGGACCCACCCATCTGCTTCTTACTTCGTGGTTATTTTTAAATTTGAAGTTGTATGGCTAAATTACTAGTTTAGTTTTCCCAGTGTAAACTTAATAGTTACTAATTTAAGTTATGATTTCTTTGTTTTGTTTTCAATTTTCTTTGCCTTTGGATGTGTTTGAAAGTCTCTACTAATGAAGAATGATCATTTAAGTACAGTGTATAATTCTGGAATCTAAGAGGAACTCCTCCTAATGTCTCTTTTCTCCCAAGAAAAGGTTCATTTTGTTGTGTCCTTGCGATCCGCTGCGTGTGGCAACTTGACCATGCCTGTAGTTTCTCACAGAAGGTACATCTTGATTAAAACTAGTATGAAAATGGAACTCCTGCACAGCAGTTCTGGGTATTTTAACGTGTGGTGAGAGTGGGAGATGGAACACATTGAAGTTGTGCTGAGTGGGACAGAAGTCTGACTCTTCATCCTCATGCCCGGTGAATTCCATGTGAGAGACTCTGGTTGCATTTTCACTCGTCCCTGGGCTGTAATGGCTCAGGCAAGCGTGAGGGGCCTAAGCACCACTGCCAGCACCAGCAACAAAAGGGGGTGTGGGTGGCTTGGCCTGTAGCATGAACTCAGGGCTCAGCTGATTTGATTTCTTGGGGTGATTGTCATTAAACTCGTATGAGGCAGGTTGGTGCTTGGGATGGCTGGTGCCAAACTTTGGCTTCCTTCCCATCATCCCAAACGTGACAGTATAGTCTTGGAAGAAGGGGAAAAAAAGGTACTGACTAGACATAAGAAGGAACTATGCAGTATTGGATTGTATCCTCTGTTGGAAATAGGGTTGGTCTGTTTTATTAGCCTATTTTCTGAGATCCTCCTTGGGTTTGACCTGTAGCAGGACCCATGATGCAGGGCAGTGTTTAATTTATAATCAGAAATCAGCAAATTTTCACTAAAGCTCTGTTTTTAAACATAGGAGTTGGCATCCTGGCTTCCAAAATACATAGTGAGTCTCAAGACTCATCAAAACAGATTTCTGTTCCCATTCATTTCAGTAGCTCTATTGTAAGAGTATTTTCTTTTATATTACGTTGTTAATGGTCTTTTCATGGGGTCTCTTGATGCTAGCCAATGTTTTGCTGTAGGCTAGTGACCTAGTACGAAATCCAAGCGAAGAGCCCAGATGATGTCTGTTTCGGTGACAGCAAAATTGAGGATGTTCTCGTTGGCAAGCTGCAGTTTGTTTTAACAAATATTTAACTAGCTCCTTTTATGCAAATAAAGCAGAGGCATTCTTCTAGAAGTTATGCTCTTCACGGGTTGTTAACAGGCTGGTTAAAATACAGGCATTTTCCAGCAACACCCTATGGAGCGCAAGTAACAGCTCGCAAAAGCCATCTTTTGTCGTCTTGTCTTCTATCCTGAGAGAGGAAGCTGCTTTTTCAAGTTGATTTCCTTTACTTTGGTGATGGAGCTTAAACTGTAAATATTTGGAATGCTGTTCTGGTTTGGCAAGGGCAGTGTTGTGCTCTGGAGCTCAGCAAAACTCCGGCTCTTCAGTTCTGTTTCAAGAACTGGCCATCATGGTAATGAAGTTTAGTTTAACTAAGACTCCTTTAAATAATGGTTCAGGCTCGGTTCATGGAGATATGCAGTTGGAGTTGCTGCTTGGTCTGGGATCAACTCAGTCCCCTGCTTTCACAAGTCACGATGCTTAGGAAAGGGAGTTCAGGAATGTCTTGCATCTGGTGTAGAAACTGTCCTTTGCCTTGGAGAAGTCGATATTTATCATCGTATCCAGGAGTGTGAAGTTGTTTTTTCTCTTGTCTCGGGCTGAAATGCTCAGCAGATGACAACTGGGAGTTGGCAGTGTGTGCTGCGGAGTGCTGGTGTGGAGGAGGAGGACTCGTGCCAGCAGTGCTCTGTGCCTCCGGGAACACAGGCCGTGGTATTTTTATACTTGGTTTCCTGTGGATTCATGCCCAGGAATATTTCTTTGTTGGAGTCTCCTCAGTTAAGAAACCATAAGTTTTGGGGCCACATCTTTATCCAGTGTGAGAGGGTAGAATCTACTACCCAGTGGGGTACGGTAGAAACCAGCTGCAAATGCTACCGCACAGGAGTTTCTCCTTCCCAGAGCATCCAGAAGTCCGACAGAACGCTGGAACATCGGGTACATTAGACTGAAGAAGGCATCCTGTGAAGGTCTTAAATCTTGTCCTGCTCCCTCAACCTGCATCTCATGAGCTACTGGTGGGTTACTGGGTGGATGGAGCCATGTAACAGAGCTGTTCTCTGCGTTGCTGCTATGGGAGCTCTGATTGAGTAAAAACATATGTTTCTTGAGATTGCTGTAATTAAGTGTCAGTAAATTCCTGATGCTCTGGGGATGGGTATTGAATCAGAGACTTTGGGGCTGAGGTCTTGGTATGCTGTATTGGATTTTGGTCATGGGCCTCTTTGCTTAGGCTTCTATCACTTTCTTTTTTCTTTTTTCTTTAACCTACTACTACTTAAAAAAAGAAAATGGGATTAGGATCCTTCTTCCTTCACCCAAAGGACATGCTTCACGTGTCATTTAAGTCAATATGACATCCACTTTTTGGGAAGGAAATTTCCCAGTAAATACACTGGGAATTACTTCAAACACTGAAAAAACAATTAAACACCTCTGGGTAAAGCTTTGCACTGAATTAATTAAATTCTTTTTTGGAAAAGTCACCTCAGATTTTCTGATCACCACTTTTTTCCCAGAGTCACCATGTTTGTGACATCAACAGCGTGCTTCTGAGAGCTGGCTCTCCTTGTTTGTAGCAGAGGCGCTGCACGAGCTGTGTCCGTGCCTTGCCCTGTCAGGAAATAGTGCAGCCTTCATTCCCATCTCGGTTCCCTGCCAGTTCATTTTCTTCTCACAATTTTGGATTAGGCTCCCTCAGTTTGAGAAGATGCTAAAATATCGCTGACTGACCTGTAGGTAGATCTTAGAGCTTTTGTAAAACAGAGACATCTTTCCATAATCTCTTCCTGCTTCTCTCCACCCCAACGTGTGCATGGTGAGGAAGGGCACCAGGGATTACTGATGGTTCAGGAGGTGGAGCTGCACAGCATTAAGTCCTGCAATACTCAGTGTGCATTATTCGCATTAATTAATGACTTTTACTACCTGTTCATTGAAATAGGTTATCTTGCTCACTGTTGGAGCAGCTAAGCTGTTCACTTCAGACCTTCCTTGCTTTAATAACTTAAGCTCTGGCAAGGCAGTTTATCTTGGGAATTGGGACGTGACTGATTGTACTTGTCAAGCTGGAAGCTTTTACTGTATCAGAATTCCTTGGGAGAGAAAGTAGATGCAGGAGTCTGTTAGGGAGGAAAAATGACTACAGCTGGCTCACCTATCAAACTTGGAACAAAACTTTAATTGGATATAAAGCAGGAAGTGGCAGGAGGAGGATTTTGGTAGACTTCTATTGCCTTTAAGGAAGCCAGCAACTTGGCATTGACACTTTTAACAATAAGGAAATTCTATTCTTTTTTTTTTTGACAGTGGTACCTAATTGAACAAGAAGCCTACAAAGTCAGCCTTGCCTCATCCCTGTTTTTTGCTGGGTTGCTTATTGGAAATATCACGTTTGGACCTTTGTCGGACAAACTGGGCAGGAAACCAGTGTATATCTCAGGTAAGGCTGTTAGAATGCTTAAGAAAAACCTTTTATGTGGATAACATCATCTTTTTCTTTTCTGCCTGTGGGTCAGTAGCTCCGTCAGTGGTTTGCATGGGTGTGCTGAGCACCATGGCTGTCGCTGGCGTATCGATGGGAGACGAAGAATAACCTGGTTTTGCTCTGTCACTGTTGGAGCAAAGCGTTCCACACGTTGCCGAGCCGCGTGGTTCCTGGTAAAGAGAATTTGGGTTTGTTTGGTTTTTTGTGAGGGGGTGGGTGAGAAGGATTTAGTTCAACACCACAAGTGGGTTACTTATGTCCTGGGGGGTTGTTTTCCAGCTCTGTCTGCTGCTGAAAGATCCTTTTATTTAACGATCACACTGTCTCAGGGGAGCGTCACCGCTGGCATTGCAGACCTCAAGCGTGTGACTCCAAAATTATCCTGATTTCGTAGAGTATGGCTTCAGAAAGCCAAACGTGAGAGACTGGAGACCAAGAGTGTTATAGACAGCTCGTTACAGTCAGTAACTGACTACGGTCCCCGCCTTTCCTCTGAGTTCAAGCTGCGTAGGATAAGTACTAATTGTGTTTTATTCTCTCTACAGGTCTATTTTTTGATGTCGTTTTGGGGTATGTCACAGCATTTGCTCCGAATTATGACCTATTTGCAGCCTCACGGTTTTTTGTTGGAGTTGTGAATGGTGGAATGGCTCTTGTGTCTTTTGTCCTAACCCAAGAATATGTAGGAAAATCCTTTTGGTCGCTTACAGGTGGGATTTGGGAATATTTAATCGTTATTACTGTGCCACCTATTGTTTTGACTGAATACCTGATGTGTTATGCTTGTGCTAAGAAAAGGCAGTGTGTCAGCTCAGTCAGATAAGCCTGGTGTGGTTCATCCATGTTCTATTTTCTGTGGGAAAGGTGGGATTGAGTTTGATAAGGAGTAAAAATGAGGTTTTAGAGTTCGTACTTGGATTCCTAAAACTTCTCAATTTGTACACTGCATTACATGAAAAAAACACCCAAACTAACATGTTTTGGTAGATTCTGCCAACTTCAGAGCGATGCCGTACGGTGCCTTGGAAAGGTACTCCTCAAAGCATCCTCTGAAGCCTCCCTGCACCACATGATGACTTAGTGCCTGGATAGTGGTTTTTGCCACTGCTGAATGTGCTGACCATCCAGTATTTTTAAATGTCCTTCTTCCTCTGACACTGCCAAGGCTTAAAATAAATCTAATGCTTGTAGGCCAGACTGCTGTAAAGCTGGAGTAGCTCAGACTGCAACGCCTTTTTGGCTAGCAAAACATGGGGGAAAAACTCGGTCCAAATGCTGACTTGCTGTGGCTGTAAGCATATTTCTCTCATTTCTTCAGTTACCTCATTCTCCTGTTTTTCTTATTTATTGATTTTTTTTTTTCCCCTCTGGACTCCAGGGAATTTAAGAGTTGTGGTTTATTTATAGCTTTCCCCTTCAAAAAACCAATACAATCCAAAAACTGGATTTTCCTCTTCTCCTGGGTTTGCTCTTCTGACTCATGTGCTCTCTCTCTCCCACCCTTCCTTTCCCTTTGCCCTGTTGTGTGTCTCTGCTCCTCCCAGCCTTTCTCCCTGCAGTGCCAGCATCCTGAGGGACCAAAGAGACAGCCTGCTTCCAGCTGCTAGTTGTGCTAGGTGCTTTCTTGTAGCTCTGCTCAGCTCTTGGGGAAGAGGTGCTGAACAACAGACAGGAGGGAGCTGCGGATGAAGCTCAGCAGCCTTAAGAGGGCTCTCCTGGGTGTTCTGGCTGTGAGCTAGGCTCTGTGAGCAGTAGTGGACTGATTCTAGGTTAGTGCGAGATCCTCCTGCGTTAGTCTGTGGAGGGTTTGTTGTTTAGGCTGTCGGAGTTGGGAGTTGACCCCGTCTTTATCACGTTTTTATTTCTTGTTCATCAGCAGCCTGCTGTGACCACCCTGGCTTGCAGCTGCTTTGATTCTGAACCCAGTCCCCGTAGTTCTCTAATGTCCAGTCTCTGTTCCAGCCTGCCACCTCTACTTGCTGTTACCTTTGTAGACCTAAATAAACCACTTTGAGTACCTTCTTTTCTTCTTCTTGCCCTTGCTCTTTAGTTTGTTGGTTTCTCTTCACTTCCTGTTCTCTCCTGTTCCTCCTTTATTTTGTAGAGGGGGGGGAATGCTCCTGAACACACCCACCACCCCCCCATACATCATACAAAGCTATTCTTCATTGGGATTACATAACACAGAGGTGGTTCACAAAGTGCCCTAAAGATACCTCATAAACCTGCTGGTTTCTGTGGGTGTATCATGGGCTGGGGCTTTCCAGGTTCTGCTAAAGGTGGTTTCTTTTCTTCTTTGGCCAGTGATTTCTGTAGTCATCATTTCAGCCTTGTCTTTCCAGGTTCGTTGACCAATTTGACATTTGCAGTTGGCATTGCTGTTTATGCTTTACTGGGTTACTGTGTGAGAGACTGGCGCTACCTTGCCTTGGTATCGAATACTCCAGGAGTCATCTTCCTCCTCCTCTCCTTGTAAGTGGCTTATGTGTGTTACAGTGAGAAGAAAAAAAACATGCAGCAGCTTCAGTCACTGGTTCTTTGCCATCGCTCCAGAGCAGCGTGAGTGAGGATGATAGTTTTTCTGTACGGCCTTGTGAAAGTAAGGATCAGATTGTGAAGGCAGGACTGGTTTTAAATGAAGCAGGAGGTCGGGGTTACCCAGAAGACAAGCGTGTGTTGCTGCGTGCTGCTCCGGTTGCGGCAGCCAGCGCTGCAGCTGTGTGCCAGCTGTCCAATAAAACTCGATTCCAGCTCTGCCTGGGGAAGCGACGGCCTGCCAGAGGCTGCAGGCTGGAGCGTCGGCCAGGAGCGCTGCCTTCTGCCAAGGGCTTCAGCGCTGAGCAGTTTTGGACATGATCCTGCAGGGTTGGAGAGTTCCTTCTTGTGAGATAGCACGCCTGCAAAGGGGGGAGGTGAGAGCGCTTGGAATGGCCTCTTTCCCGTGATAGGCTGTGTATCGGCTTGCTCTCCAGGTCTGAGCGCTGTTGTGCTTGGTTGCTCCCAGCTGGGATTTCCTACGTGCACATTATCGTGAGAGTGGTTATGGAACGCATCAGTGTTCAAGGAGCTAAGTGCTGGCTTTGGCTTGTGGTGATAAGAAATGTTCTCTCAACGTGTGAAGGGATACACCTTGTGTACTTCCCATCAGTGGTTTCAGCTGGAGAAAAAAATCACAGTATTAGCGTGGCATGTTGTCTGCACATCAGTACAGGAATGTCTAACGTATGGCATAGGCAGGAAAAATGCTCTGATTTTTGTTTCAACTACTCTTTAGATGCATCTGCTCTTCAAATAAGCTATTAAAGAATATGCGCCACCCCCCCTTCTGCCTGTAGTCAGAGAAAGCAAAGCCTCTGGACTGAGCAAAGAAGTTGTGTGTAATATATTGTCCTATATGCTGCTCTGCTTCTGATGGAAATACAATTGCTTCACCCAAATACCAAAACTACTGGTATCGTCAGAAGTAATGGAAGATTACTTTGGTTACATCACTCTGTTAAGAATACCAGAGAAGGTAAACATTTGGTTGAAAATATTTATTTTATGACTCTTATAAAGGCAGCAGCACACTCTACAACCTGAAAAAAAGCAGGAATCATGAACTGAAGTTGTGGTAAACAAGGATTTTCTGATTATACTTGGAAATAAGACGTTTAGAACTTATGCAGGCAGTGATCAACTGGTGCTGGAGCCTGAAAAGTAATTCCCCAGTTTCTTTCCTCTTCTTCCACTCTAAACTCAGAGCCCTTCCCATAATGGAGAAGCTTGGAAAAAATTTAATCTTTGTGACAACAAAGTTTTTTCCGGGCTGTTTCGGTAATTGGGATTGGAGTTGTCTCCTGGATATCGCCAGTGTAGCATTCCCTGAGTCAGCTCTGCACAAGTCTGGGTTTGGATTTAAACTCCTCTAACATGTCTGAGTGCTTAATCAAGCACCTCCCATGGTCCTTCCATAAGGTTAACCTGAGCGTGTGGAGTTCTGTAGGCAGAAGGGTGCAAATACAATGCTCTGCTCTGAATTCTGCATTGGCACTTTAAGTGTTGCTTTGCAAAATGGGAAGACTGACTTAGGAATGAAGTTGTCATCGCTGATTTTCCTGTTCTCTCTTCCTAGCATGCTCCCAGAATCCCCACGATGGCTCTACTCCCAGGGGAGAACAGCAGAAGCTGAAGCTGTGTTGCAATGCATTGCCCTCAGTAATGGAAAAGAGAGATTAAATCTAAAGCTAAAACCAAGCACAGGAGCTGTGAGACAGGATGAATCGGCACCTGGTATCCTAAACCTAATTAAACACCCAGTCCTTCGGTGGCGAACCATCCTGCTGATGTACATCTGGTAGGTGATCACAACGATACTGTGAATGATTTGGGCATGAGGCAACAATTAAGATGTTTTTTATCCTTTTTCTTTTAAAAGATTCTGTCCTCAAACTGAATCATACATTTGTCCATGACAATCTAAACTGATGTGCTGTTAGGTTGCTATTTCATTGCTATTGCTGTTGCCTTTTATTTTCAGCGTGTTACTTAAGCTGCTTCAAAACCTACTAGGAAATTATCTGGTGAGAACATGTGTACATTGAGCAAAATGAGAAGCTGAAGCAGAAATTAGTGTTTCACAGAATCACAGGGTTGGAAAAGACCTTTAAGATCATCAAGCCCAACTGTTCCTGCCCTATGCTAAACCATATCCCTGAGCACCTCATCTCCCCGCCTGTTAAACACGTCCAGGGATGGTGACTCAACCCCCTCCCTGGGCAGCCTGTTCCACAGCCCCACAACTCTTTCGGTGAAGAACTTTTCCCTTACATCTGACCTGACCCTGCCCTGGGGCAGCTTGAGGCCATTTCCCCTTGTCCCATCTCCTGTCCCCTGGCTGAAGAGACCATCACCCACCTCTCTGCACCCTCCTGTCAGGTCAGTGGAGGCAGTGATAAGATCTCCCCTCAGCCTCCTCTTCTCCAGGCTGAACACCCCCAGCTCCCTCAGCTGCTCCTCAGAGGATTTGCCCTCCACCCCCTTCCCCAGCCTGGTTGCCCTTCTCTGGACTTGCTCCTCAATGTCTTTTTTATGGTGAGGGGCCCAGAACTGGACCCAGCACTCGAGGTGCAGCCTCACCAATGCCCAGTACAGGGGCACAATCACCTCCCCAGACCTACTGGCCACACTATTTCTGATACAAGCCAGGATGCCATTGGCCTTCCTGGCTGGAAAAACAAAACAAAACTGGTTTGAACCATTGAACCAGTTTTAGGAAGAAAAGGACTATGTGGAATAGATCGGTAGAGAATCTGGGCTAAGGACATGTTAGGAGCCCAAACGTTACAGGGGTTCAGTGGAGGAAAACGCCGGGCAAGATAATATACCCTTGGCACAGATTTATATTAGGTGCTGGCTTGAAGTGGTGCAACTTGGGGAAAAAAGGTTCACCTCAAAGCACACGAGGCCTCAACACAACGTGTTAGCAAGCAGTGGCAGTGCCGAGGGAGCCCCTGGGGTGAGGGGTGTGTGTTGGGTGGTTGCTACAACAGCAGCTGTTGCACATGGGCTTGGGCTAAAACCTGCTGGAGGAATGGCTCCTTTCCACAATGCCGAGGACACACTTCTCCTTCAAAGTGGAATGACACTTAAGGTGATGGTCAGGATGTAGAGGACAAAACCAGTAGTTTGTGTGGGGTAAGCAGAGACGAGTGGGACATGGCAGAAGAGGCCAGAACATCTTTAAGATGCATCCAGAAGCATCTTAGACCCTTAAGTTGCTGGCTGGTGAATGCAAGTAACAATGGTGATGAGAAACAACGCAAAGGGTTCTTCATCTTCTGGAGGAAGATGTGGTGGTGCTGCTTTTCTGTCTCTGGCCTTGTTAAGCTACAGTGTGTAGAGCTGATCAGCAGTTGTCACCTGGCACCACCCACAGCTGTGATGGACTGAGGATGCTCTTCTCCCTGCGTTGGGTGATGCTCTTTTTCTGTGTCGCTTGGGCAGCACGGGAGTAACTGTGGAATCTGATTTATTCTTATGGTTATTTTTTAGGTACGTCTGCAGCTTTGTGTACTACGGGCTGACTTTAAATGCTGGTGAATTAAGAGGGAATCTGTATTTAAATGTGGCTTTGTCTGGTCTTGTCGAAGTGCCAGCATTTCCACTCTGCATGTTTTTTATTGAGAAATCCTGGTAAGCCAAACTCACTGCCTAGACTTCTGCGTGCATTTGTAGATAGCCTAGGAAAGCATTTGCCTTTTTCTCAGTGAGATACGTCACTGTATTTCTAAATGGCATTGGTTCTTTAGGGAGTTACTCTGCTGCAGGAGTTTCTGCAGTTGGTACAGAAACAAGGCTCTGATTTTCTGCTGCTCTTGTTAGTTTTGCTCATCTTTTGAGTTGCTAGACATGAGCTTCTCAATGATTAATGTTATTGGGAGGAAAAGAAGTTGTGTGTCGCTGGAAGAAATGGGAGTAGCCTAGTTATTCAGGTATCTACAACTTATGTATACCTCTTAGATACTTAATTTGGAATGATTGATTGGTTTTATGCTGCCTACCACCTGCAGTTGGAAGCAGTTTTCAGCATCGTTCGCTTCAACTTCTTAAGATGAGCTTGGAATGAAGAGCGGCTCAGCTTCCGCTCAGGCCGGCATGATTGATGCCCGTGTGTTTCCCCCTTCTCAGTGTACTTGGCGGCTGTGCTTTATTGCGGGTGCTTATTTCTGAAGACTGAACAATCTGGCCACCCAGAGCTGCTCAGGGCTTCATGTAACCTGCAGTTGAGCATCTGGGTGATGGGGCTTTGGTCTGGCTGAGGTCAGTGGTGAAAATGCCAGCTGTGAAAGGGAAATGCGGATTAGGGGAGCGCTCGAATTCTATTTTCTTGCCTGAAGTTAATTTGGTCTTTGTGTGTACCTGCTGTAATACCTGTTTGGTGGCACAGCCCATTGCCTGGTGCAGTACAGGGAAGAAGAAAGTCTGAGTTCTCATTGCTGAAATAGATGGCTTCTCAAGGCTACAAGTTCAGTAATTTAAAAACTAAAAGGGAAAGCTTTGTGTGAGGGCTTCGTTGCCCAGAACTAGGAAAATAATGCAAGATTTGAAGCGCTTGTCAAGGTACAATAGATTTATAACTATTAACGCTGCCGTGTGGTGTAGTTGGTATTTTTGCAGACAAAAAATGCTGAAGGACTTGGTTTCCATCTTTATCTGGGTGCTCTTTTCCTTCTAGGTCTGGAAGACGTAAAACTATGACATGTTTTCTGATATTTGCTGGATTTGCCTGTACATTTACCATGTTTTTACCAACAAATTCTGGTAAGTGTATGCTGCTGCTGATGTAGGCGTTGGTTAATGTGGGTAAAAGCTGGCACAACAACTTAATCACTATTTCCTGACCTGGTATATTGGTGCCTATAGCCCTGGCTGTCTGTACCTCTCTCTTTCTTTCTCTCTTCCTTTCAGGGCTGGTCAGAGAGACGGCTCTTACCTATATTGCATTTAACTTCTTGCAGGCATAATTGGACCCTGTTAATTGACTTAAGATTGTCTGACTGCAAGCCCTTGGCTCTCTGTAGGCCAGACGAAGTGAACCCATTCTACCTCAGATACTGACACTGCATTTGTTTATTGCTACAGAGCAGTTCACCATCCAATCCTGGATTTGGTAGGTGGACTGCAGCGCCATGTTAGCTTGGTTGGATCTTACAGTGTGAGATGCCAAGCCGAGCTTTGCGTTTGCTTTGGTGGCATGTAGTAGTCATACCTAGGTTTCCCTGAAATAAAAGCTTAATTCATTGTTAAAGAAAACACTAAAAAGCTGAAGAAAGTATTTTGTATTGGAAAACTAGGAGTGGCAGTCCGAATTGCAGTGTGGAAGCCGTAGGGATGGCAAGAAGCTCGCTGCCTCTCTGTCTCATGCTATGTGTAGCCGCAGTGTGTGCTTGCAAGGACAGGTCATGCAAACAGTGGAGTACTATCAAGTGCATCTCATCTCAAAGGGTGTTTTGTTTTCCAACACTGTCAGGGACATTCACATACCTTTTGTGTGGTGTTTTCACTCTTTTTCTACTTCAAGTACAGTGTTTCTGTGCTTCTGTTTATTTTAGCTACTGAGAGCTTGTGTCCATATGGCTCTAGCAAATTGTAGCGGTTGCTCTGTGTTTGCATTTCCCATAGCACTGCTTTAGTAGACATGCTTTAGTCTTAGGTGTTTGCAATGAGCAGCACTGGGGATGTGATGACAAAGGTAGCCTTCTATAGGTTGAGTTCAGCCTTAACAGCTATAAAGGCTGCCTGGCATCAATTTCAAATTGATACCAAAAATGTCCTGGGAAGAGAAACAGACAGAGACAAAATACCCTGCAATACCGACTGCCGTGCTTGTGTTAACTCAACTTCTCAGCTGTTTTGTTGCTTCTTTTATTTGAGGCAGCTTCTTGCTTTGTTTCAACAAGTTTGCTCTTTGTGCTTCTTTTTATATGTTTTAAAGCAAAATGAAAGAAAAGCAGTCGTGACTAACTGGGATAGGGTAATAATTCCTGAAGAGCTGCTAAATTTCAGGAAATCTTCCGCGTTTTCCAGTTGACTTGACGTTAAGCCCATGAAAATACCTTGCTTTCCACTGTGGTAAGAGTAAATCTGGTTCTTGGCTCAGAATGACCCGTGTCAGTTAAGCAGAAAGAAATTAAGCTCCAAGCATGAGGAAGATGAGTCACTTGGGATGAAATGAGGATTGTTGCATCTCTGGTCACCTGTTCTTAGGTTTGTCCAAGTCTGCATTCTTTTAAGTTGCTGATAAGATCCTTGATTATTTTTTTTTATTACAGGGATTTAATATTTTAATGAGATTTCAGGCACTTAGCTCTCACGTTTGTAACCTTCACTTGATTTCTAAATAACTCTGCAAACTTGCGGCTGAGAACCTGAGCCAAGTAATTTCTCCTGTGGAATAAGCCCAGAACATTTCCACTATTAATGATGTAGACTGATTTGGAGACTAAAAATCTCTCAGTGGTGAAGTAAAGCCTGATAGATCCCTCAGCTCCTCCTTCCCTTATCGCTTGGAACTCGTCAGTTAACTTGCATATCGCATGGAAGATGGTGAGGAGGGGGAATGGTGCTGCCAATTGCCTTGGCTCCAAAAGGATGCTGTAAAGCACAGGGACATCTTCTGTGGGGTGTGTATCTAGCAAGGAAAGGGGCCTTCCAGGCTGGGATAACTAGATTTTTACTTTTGTTTAGATTTATCTGTGTGTGCTGAACATGTAACTTGTTGTGACTCGACAGGCTTTTCACCAAAGAGGGAAAGAAACTTTGCAGTTCTTAAAAAAAAAAAAACAAACAACAAAACCCAAACCATCCCTTGTCTCAGCTTCTGTTGAAGTTGAGTATCTCCTTTTGTGCTGAGAACTAAGCTTTTTTCCTGGCGGATGGTTTGTTTTTCTGGAATGAATGTAAAGACTCCTGTAGTTTTGGAGGTACTGCTGAAGTGAACACTTACTCATGAAGGTGATAACCAGAGGGAGAATCTGCACAGTGTGAATGGGACTGCTGATGGCATCAGAACTTAATCACAAAGTAACTGCTGCTTTAGAAGCTCTTAAACATCAGCTCCGTTTTTTACCATTCCCTCTCTTTTACTCCTCTGCATTCCAAAGATCGATCAATGGAAGATTGTCTCTTGCCAACAAAACTCCAAAGCGACAATTTAGGAAAATGGCACAGCTCTGCCTGTCCCTGAAGTTGGAAACTGTGGCCTGGCTGTCCTGTTTCAGGCAGTTGTGTGCATACCGCTGCTACAGGTGTTCAGCTGAAAGGGTGCAGGCCAAGTGTGACATGAGTGGTAAAGGCACTGCTGGACCCAGCGAAGGACTCTGTAAATGGTGACCAGAATCCCCACAGGAGCAAATGCGTTGCTCCTGCATGGCATCACGTGTCTAGATGTAAGGAAAGTAATGGGCTGTGCTGCAAGAATTATACAGAACGCCTTTCAGAACTCCAAGGAAAATATTAACAACTGTGTCTGTGTCCCCACGCGGCCAGCCTTCGGCCTCCCTGAAGGAGGGGACCAGGAGAAGACAGTGCACTTGGGATTCCCTCCTGAGCTTGATTTCTCTCTTTAGGTAGACTTTCTTCTTCTTTTTCAATAGCAAGACCAAAACTTCCCAAATGCAGTAATACTACGTTCCTAAAGCACAGATCGGCGGCGTTGGATTTCAGTCTCCCTGGGGGAGAAAGAGCAGGCTTGAAGATACATTTGAGAATTACAAATCTCTTCCTGACTGCTCCATGTTGGGTTGATGGAAGAAAGGGATGTCCCAGCTCTCTGACGGCACCCAGAGCAGGGCTCTGAGGGCCAGGTTCACACCTTTGCATCTGGCGACTCTATGTAATATTGCAGTTCTTACCAAGCATCTGCTCTGCATGAGTTACACTAGTAACTGCACAAAAATGCATCGTGTTTAAAGAAATCGAGTTTCTGGATTTCAGTTTATGGATAAATGAATTTCTGCTTCAGCTGACATAGAATCTGGCTTGATTGTGTGGATAGAACTGCAGATATTCAAGGGCCAAATTAATGAATGTCATTTGAGCCAAACTGAAACATGGTGAACTCAGTGCTGAGGAAGAGGACCTGAAATAAAGCTAATCAGAGCTTTTTGATTTGTTCATGTGTTTAAAAAAAATATTCAGTTACCTTTTTATTTAAATAGATGGTGCAAACATAGCCGTAACCATAACAAGGATAACAAAAGCTGGGTTTCTTTTGGACTTCAAAAGATGTGCACTTCAGTTCAGCCAGCTGAGTTCTGTCTCTTAGTAACCTGGATTGCATTGGCATTTGCTCTTTCCAGTTACAGACCTGTTGCTTTTGAAGTCCAAACAGGATGTCCTTGGGCAGCAAACAAACTTTTGAGACTGTTTTTAATGCAATAAATTGGTTGGAGAGGCTACATTGTCCGTTTTTGCTCATCAAAAACGCGGTTACCCGGTAAGTTACTCAGACAGTAGAGCTGGAAGCTCTCTGGAGTCTCTCTGGGTGACATTTTCTTCCTCCTAAATGTAGCTGTATGTATCTGTTCTTACACCACCTCTTAAAAAGGTTGAGAAGAATCGAGATGCTGCTTTCCTTTGTGTAGCTGGAAAAAGTATGGATGAAACGTTGCTTTTGTGTGGCACTCTGAGGACTGGATGTTTTCAGCATGGTGTAAAACAAAAGAGTAAGAGAACAGAGAACTTAGGCTTACAGCTTGTTTTCTTTCCCGAAAGGTTTGCTCCTCAGTCCCACCTTGTTAGCTTTGTGTGGAAAAATGATGGTCAGCGCTGCTTTCAACATCGTTTATATTTATACATCTGAGCTCTACCCAACAGTGCTGAGGTAATTTCACAGAGCTTCTGGGCAAATGAAAACACTTTTTACCTGCGGTGATGCTGATTGCTGGTGTGCTCCCGCCTGAAATACCACCGTGAGTTCTCTGTGTAATTAAGGCAGCTTGAAAGGGCTTCTCCTATTAGCCACCCCTTTTGCACCAGGGCTCGTTGTGGCAGCTTCCTTTAGGTCTGAATCCAGAATAAAAATGTGGCAACGGACTTTTTACGCGGCAGCACTGGGTGCTGCGTTTATTTCTCGCTGCTCTTGGTTACAGGGCGCAAAGCCCAAGGTAACGATGCACCTAAGTGTGTGTTAACTTTATCATGAGCATGGACTATGTGGTAAGGACTATTTATGGCCCATCTGTATGCTTGTATCTCCCCTGCGATGACGTTTGCCTGCTGAAAAACAAAGAGCTTTTCTATAGCTTGGTCACTTCATTAATTATTCCTAACTCTATTAATTTCAGTAGTTTCTGTATGGCACTGACCTGCTTTATGCTGTTTAATTAACAATCGAGTGGGCTAGCACCTTTGTTTATTTTTCATAGTTCTTGCCAGCTCTTTGTGAGGTTACTGTCTCTCGTGGTGCCCCGAGGTTAGACCCCAGACATCATATCTATGACAGCACGCAGCCCTTGACCTGCTCAGCTCCGCCTTGGTTCCACGTGGCTTTTCTGAATGGGGCTGTGTCGGCGCGTGCTCAGGGTTGGAGCTGTGTCACACTCGTTGCTGGAGAACAGCAGCAACAGAGCTGGTGCAAAAATGGAGCCCTCTTTGGAGAAGGCACCGAAGTTGGAGCTTGATGTAGAGTAGGAAAACATCCTGGTAGATGTGTCCTGTAGCAGTTAGTGAGGATGGGGGCATAAGCCGTTTGATTCCAGTTGCTGAGGGTTTTCGGGAGGGCCTGGGGGTGATTCCTTGGCTTGGCTTATTTTTTTGTTGTTACTTCCTCTTGAGGTTCACAGATCACCACGTTGGAGGCAGAAAAGCTTGGCTGTGACTCAGGTTTTCGGAATAAAACTGATGATGATGGAGGTGGATTGACTGATTCTAGATACCAAGCTTATTATGATTATTCACAATGGTTTAAGTTTAATATTCAAGCCCCAAGCTTGCTGACTGAAATTGGAAGTGGGGGTTTGTTTTCTCCTGACCAAAGTCTTGTATTCTTTAAGGCCTTTTTTGGGCCTTTTTCCTTTTTTCATAGAATCCCAGACTGGTTTGGGTTGGAAGGGACCCGAAATCTGGCTTTGAACCCTGCCAGGGAGAGGGCAGCCACAGCTTCTCTGGGCAGCCTGTGTCAGGGCCTCACCACCTCATGGTGAGGAATTTCTTTGTAATATCTAATCCAAATCTCTCCTCCATCAGCTTAAAGCCGTTTACCTGTGTTGTATCCTTGTAACCAGCTCCTCTCCAGCTTTCCTGTGGCCCCTTCAGGTCTTGGCAGGCTGCTGTAAGGTCTCCTCCAGGCTGACTGACCCCAACTCTCTCAGCCTGCCTTCCTAGGAGAGGTGCTCCAGCACTTTGGTCATCTTCATGGCCTCTCTGGTCTTGCACTGACAGGTCCGTGTCTGTCTTGTACTGGGGACCCCAGAACTGGATGCGGTACTGCAGGTGGGGTGTCAGCAGAGCAGGGGGGCAGAATCCTTTCCCTCAGTGGTCATGCTGCTTTTAAGGTTTTGACTTTTTTTCTTTTCCTGTCCCCTCTGCTTTTCTGGAATTGAGAATCCAGGGAATTAAATCTGAAAGTGTTTTCACTTCTCTGCTTTTGCCGGTTTCACTGTGTTTCCATTCGTATCTCCTCAAGTCCCACTGAGGGTCTGTGCCAAATAGGTGACAGCTCATGCCTAGCACGAAATAGCAGTGCTCTGCTTGAACCAAACAAAAACCAAAGCCCCAGCACAGTGCTGCTTCCTTTGAAATTCTGCACTAATATATTCGGCCAAAAAAGTAACTTTCTGTCAAAGATACAGCCAGCCAAAGAGACAGTGCCAGAATAAAGAGAGATTTAAAAATTAGCAACTTAATGATATGGCAAATCGTTACATTAAACCATGTGACAATTCCTCACATGTGACAGTATATTGAAAACCTTTTTTTGTGTTGGCACTTGAGTTGCAAATATTCTAGCTGATGCAGGAAAAGCAGTGGTGGGTTTAATTTAAAGCAAAGCATCAGCACCATCTGGTGGTCTCTGCAGAGGCATGTAGTGATCCTGCTGCTGCTCCATCCGATGAGACATGTAGCACTCCAAGGTGGGGGAGAGGAGGTGAAATTAACTCCTTTGTCATTTACCTTTTTCCAGTTGGATGTTTTTCAGATAGATGAAATATCTTCAGTATTACCACTGAGGAGAGCATACCTGCTTTGGGCTGTTCTCCTTTTCGATGTGTCTCTAAAATACCTGCTGTGGAACAAAAAAAAAGTTTAGAAAACACTGCTGCTGGTGCATCTCCCAACAAAAAGGAAGGCTGGCTTTGGAAAGAAAAATGCCATCGTAGCTCTAGTAATACTGTTGGGAGAAGAAACTCGTGAGGTTTTCTTATGAGAGTGATTGGAAAATGGCAGCATCCTTGTATGTGATGGGTGAAACCAGGGTGGGGCCATCAGACTGTCTTGGAGAGCACTGGAAATCTTATTCACTCTTTGCATACCAGGGGTACTCTTGCATTTTTGATCGTATCCTTGCCTTTGTCTTATGGGGTTTGGGCTGATGTTGCCTCAACGTGAGGAAGTGTGGGTTGCTGTTTTCCCTTTCCCATGACAATGTGCTGAGGGAATCAGTTGCTGTCACTGGCTTGTCATCAGCTCCTTCCAGCATGTTTCCCTTAACCTGTGTCCCCTAAAGAGGCCTTTAGGAAGGGACGTGAGAGTGGGTAGTTTTGGTATGCTAGTGACCCACGTTGCCACTTTGCTTGTCATCTTTAGTCCTGTCACTGTCCTGTCTTTGGAGGAGGAAAAGTAAACAGGGTGAGCAGGAGCAGCTCAGCGGTGTGATGGAGGATGATGATGAACAAGAGGAAGCAACAGGGATGTAGGGAGGCGAACGGCCACCATGAGCTGGTTCGTGCTGCCTCAGTTAGGACTGGTGCCCGTGTCAGTCTCTGGGGGGGCTGTAAGGCTCCATATTGGGGAGCGAGATGGAGATGGGGGGGGGTTGTGTTTGGTAAGGAAGTGACAGAGTGAGGATTTCCCTAACTTTCTCTGGAGAGGATCCAGCTGGTCCACCCCATGCCTTGGCTATCACAGCCTAGATGGGGTTTAAACTTGTCTGAAAATTGAAGGGAGAGCAGAATTCCACAGCCCCTCTAGTGACGCTTTCAAGGTGAGCGCTGACTTCTCAGCTGTCAAACCCGAGGTGGCAGAGGAGAGGCTGCTGCCAATGACCTGAGGCAGATAGCGTTTGAGGCCTTCTGCCTGAGATCCTGCCACACTTTGAAATTGTTCCCTATCCAGTACAGCAATTTCCAATTTAATTGCCCTTTGCAGTAGCTCAGAAAACCTGTTCCAATTTTTGGGAAGGATTGCGCAACAGGGTGGTTTTGCTAGGGGTTGAAAGGGGGTTGCTTGGGGTTGAAAGGCTTGCTAGTGGCTACCTTGCTAGTAGCCAGCTGTGGAAAACAGTCAGAGTAACTGCTGGTGGTCTTTAACTTTTTTTTTTTTCTTAAGTAAAGACTATTGATAATTTCCAAATTATCAATAATTTGGGGGGGGGAGGGGAGGGGTAAGTAAGTTGGTGCCAACAGTGGCACTGCGTTTATATGTGATTTGGTTGTGTGTTCTGAACCTACAAATCTTTTCATCCTTCATTTGAAACAGGAACGCTGGCTTGGGTGTCTGTTCCATGTCTTGCAGATTTGGGGGCATTTTGGCTCCGTTTGTGCCATCTATGGTAAGATTATCTTCTACTTGTTACATTACTCAGATTTATTAATATCTCTTCAAAGCAATTTGCTGGTTTTGGTACCACCTTGAAAACATTTGGCTTGATGAAAAATTAAATAATCACAGAATCGTAGGGGTTGGAAGGAACCTCAGGAGATCATCGGGTCCAACCCCCTGCCAAAGCAGCTCCCCAGCTCATATTGCACAGGGCGGCGTCCAGACGGGGCTGGAATCTTTCCAGAGAAGGAGACTCCACACCCCCCTGAGCAGCCTGTCCCAGGGCTCCCTCACCCTCACTGGGGAAAAGTTCTTCCCCATGTTGGTGTGGAACTCCCTGTGCTCCAATTTGCAGCCATTGCCCCTTGTCCTGTCCCCACAGACACTGAAAAGGGGCTGGCCATTTCCCCCCGCATCCCAATCTTAAGATATTTATAGACATTAATAAGGTTCCCCCCTTAGTCGTCTTTTCTCCAGGCTGAACAGTCCCAGCTCACTCAGCCTGTCCTCATAGGGAAGATGCTGCAGGCCCTTAATCATCTCTGTAGCCTCCTCTGGACTCTCTCCTGGAGATCCCTGTCTTTTTTATACCAGGGAGCCCAGACCTGGACATAAGCCCAGCAATGAAGCATAAGCCCCTCTCAACACTGACAACTCCCCAACGCAGCATCCAGCCAACACCCAGGAAAAGTAGTGCAGGTTTGAATAGCAAAAGATTTTGGGGAGGCTTTACAGCCTGTGGCTCTGGGATTCCTGGTGGGCAATCTTTGCAGCTCTTCTCTGGACTCTCTCCAGGAGATCCCTGCCTTATTCACTCCATTTCAGGAATTAACGAACAAGATGTTTAAAAATACCTGGTAGTTAGGGGTTTTGGATTTTTTTACATAATCTAATGTTCTGTGTTACTATTTTATGTGTTAGTGAAATGAATGTCATGTAAAGCGTTTGGGCCTGTAAGGCTCGCTCAGTATCTGAATTTTTAGGCACTTGATCAAAGCTTTCCTAGGAAGCTGTTCCTGGGAAATGACACTTACTCGTTTTCATCCTTCTGCCGGTATGTAGATAACTGCCCAAGTTGCTGGAATGAAAAGGTGTAGTCTCTAGGTTTTGACCGCAGTTCATATGGGTTTTAGGAGCAGGAAGCAGTGCTGGGTTTTTACTGTGGATGTTCAATTTTAGAAATCTCTCAGCCCTTCTGTACCATTCGTGGTGTTTGGGATCAGCGGACTGTCAGCGGGATTCCTGACTCTGCTTCTGCCAGAAACACTAAATAAGCCAATTGCTGAGAGCATGGAAGATCTCCAGAGCCCCAAATACCATGTGCTTAAAAGCAAAGAGGCAAGTAATTGACTCTTGTTTTAATCTCTCCTTACTGTAGCTCTGCATTATTCTCCTCCTCTATGTTATGCAAGCCATGATTTAGGGCTCAAGTCTTTTAAAGCTGCCTTCCTCTCGTGCTTAGCGGGAGGTATGTTTATTCTTTGTTTGGCTCTTACAGATGAAAAGGCTAACAGCTTTCACCTGTATGTATTACATTATCTGTAAATATTTTGGTTCCTTGAAGGATAGGCTGTTTATAATAATCAGAAACAAACACGTTCAGCAGCACTTGCTTGCTTTTACAGTAAAACAGCTAGGCACGTATATTCTTTCATTGATTGTGCCCTTTTGCCCTGTTTAGTAGTGGAACACAAATCCAAAATTAGTGTATATTGGTGGAAGTGTTTTACTTTTCACCAGTCCCCTGGGTTAGAGCAATCTGGAGTGTTTTCCTGTTGCTGACACACACTAAAGACTTCTGAAGCCAGGAGTGGAAGCATGTTTTTTCTTTCAATAGGTAATAGAATGGAAAACAGGGAAGTACAACCCCTCAGTTTGGGAATGGCTTCCTAGAATAAGTGGTTTTAAACATTGGGACTGGGGGTGATTGATTCCCTGAAGAAGGGAATTGGAATCGAGTCATTAATAACTCCTGAGTTGAAAGGGACCTCTACACATGATCAAGTCCAACTCCTGGCTCTGCGCAGTGCTGGCCAAGTCAGAGCATAGGACTGAGGGTGGTGTTATGCATCATTATTAGCATAGAGCTAAGCTGGTTTAGTGTGGATATAGAAGACTAAATGTTTTTCTGATGTTGTTCTGGATATGCTAGCTTGTTAGTTATCTGGTACTAATTGTACTTAATCACCTTAATCATATTGCACACACTATTATGCCTTCTTTTTGTGCCTAACACACAATAACACCACGTTCTGTTGAAATAGAAAAAACTCATTTTTGAGCTTTTTGAATATTGTTTCACCTCTAATTTTTTTTTTAATCAATGAATTCTGGTTTTCATGTTTTATGAGAAAACCTATGAAAAAGGATGCAAAAAAATAAGACATGTAAAGTGGGTTTTTTTTTTCCAATTAATTATTCTTCTGTCTGGCAGGCAAACCTGTTAGAAGAAAACAGCTGAGTTTCAGAAGGCCTGTCTGTGGTGGGAAATGCAGCCTCCATCGTGAAGATGCTGTAACAGTTGAAGGGCAGGGTCCTGCCCTATGTCTCTGATGGGAAGCGTTGGAGGACTCCTATGCAGTGCTGTTTCTAGCACACTGAACAGTTTTATGTGGAGGCAGATTGAAAAGATGGAAGAAGTTGATCAAAGCTTGCGAGAAGAGAGGTGACAAACGTGTGTGTTAATTGAATGACTTAACGAACGCGTAGTGCGGCTGTTTGGACATCTCCACGGCTTCTTAAACGAAGCATTAATTTATTTTATGAGATGTAATTGCTGCCTTCCGCTTACACTGTAATGTTGTAATCAAAGCCATGTGTGTAATTTAAAATTTAGACGGCCTTGTATATTCAGGCAAGCTGGAATGGTGAAAAGGAACAGCATCCTGTGTGTATGCTAATTTTCTCTACAGGCTCTTTTGCCTCTAAATTATGATGTACCTCACGGTGTGAAGAGGCCAAAGACTTTTATGGCTTGTTGGCCTTAGAATGTGTAGCATAGGAAAGCTGAACAGCAGATCTGAAAGGAGAATTAAGCGTGTTTTATCGTGGAAGTAATATTTTTACATGACAAAGATACATGGAGGGCACTGTAAAGATAAAAACAATACAATATTGGACAAATTTCAGGCCTTGAAGAGGTGAATTTAAGGAAGAAAACGACTGACCTTTTACACAAAGGTTACTAAGTTCTAGCTGTATACGTGGAACTAAACGTTGTTGAACGTGAGCCATGTATTGTATAATAGATGTAATAATGTGTAATCCAATGCACTTCACAGAGCATTGGAAATTCTTCCTGCAAGGGGTGTGTATGTGTCTGCTTAAGAGTTAATAAGTTTACATTGGAGTAGATGCATCAGGAACATTAACAGTTTTCTGATGGTCAACACTATTTTGTTATTAAAATTATTTAACATCTGTATTACAGGGGCTGCTTTTTCCAGGAAGCTTACCCAGGCTTTTTGAAGGAAACCTGTATCGTTTTGGTACTTTATTTAATGCCTCTGTGTTACAAATGACAAAAAAGGTCCTGAAAAGAAGGACTCAAGGTAGATACGTTAGTGAAGCAGTAATTTATTACACGTTCTTTCAAGAGCGGGTGACCCAAAAATTAGGCACACTTTTGGTCAGAGCCTGCAGCCTTTTTATAGCATATTCTTGTCTGAAATCATTAGGTTACCTCATTCACCTATACATATTCCTCCCCTGTCCCGCTTCGTGTTAAGATGAGTTCTAAGAAACGATTTCCATAAACTCCTCCCAATCGCGTCTGGGCGTTGTCCCATGGCAGTGGTTGCCAGGGGTCTTGGTGATGAAGGCTTGAAGTCTTCCTCAGGTTGAACTTTTTCGCCTCCTTTCCCTGTTTAACTATGGATTTTACAGGCTCAACCAAGGCCCCTTATTCACAATAGTACATAATATAATACACGTTGCATGTCTGGCAGATTCCCATTTCCCATAGGTGAAGAAAATTAAAATGTATGAGTCCTTTTGTCTGGGTCAACTGCTTACTGGCAAGTACTTGTCCTTATCTTAACTTTTCCCTGCAACTGACAGGGGCCTAGGGCTGAAGGAAGTCAAAGCTCTGATACAGGTTTCAGATTGCGCATGTTAATTTTGTAGCCTCTGCTTAGATGGTATCGAGATGCCACATCGCCTGTTTGCCTTGATGTGGCAATTTGTGGCCCAGTATGAATCAGCACTGTCCAAGCCTGATGGTTGCGCTTTATTGCCTTCAGTCACATTTTAACCCTTATTTGAGAGAGGGATTTTGCCATAATACAACTAACAGCAAAACTATATTAACAGTACTCCCTCTTAGTCCTCCACTTCACAAGTCAGCATAAAAAACCCCACGACAACCCATTTCAGTTTGCAAAAGCAACATTTCCCAGCATTTTCCACATCTGATTGGGAAAAACTTACTGAAAAGCCTCTCTATTTTGAGCAAGTTCCCAAATGAATTGTTCCACAAATGAACATGTAGTCCCACGCAGGCGTGTTTGCGCTTACATGCGTGCGTGTGTGAGCGCACACAGGCTGCTCTGCCTGGATGCCCTGCTGAGATCTGTGCCCTGTGTAGGTCGGTCTGTTCGTGTGTGCTATGCAAATCGCCCGATCGAGTCCCAGGAAGTGAAAATCAACTGGAAAACAGAGCTGTGTCTAGGTAATGTTGACACAAAGGTGGACTCTGTGTGTGTGTTTAACTCCTGGGGCTGAAGCTTGATGACAAACGGCATATAGAGTACATTGCAAACTTTTTATCTTCTAACTGTTTATTTATTCATTGCTTCGGTAATATTCTGCTTTCATGAGGACTAGAGTTAAGCTTGTCAATTGTTTTCCTGAGTGATACAAGCTCCTTCCACCACATGAACATTTATAACCACGGCGACTGATTGCACCTCTTCGGAGGGTAACTGGGTCAGAAGGACTATGGTAAATACCGAGTTTTGTTACTGTTTGCTGAGGGGTTTTTTGGTACAAGAAATAAAGTTTAGTAAGAAATGGAATGATATAAAGTTGTGTTCCCAAAGCAGAAAGAAGACTCTGGAATGGGAGGATTGTGAAGGTTGTGGTGTGCCACGGGAGTCCTGCCACATGTCCTTCCTGCTACATATACCAAGGCTGCATCTGTGCATTTTTCCTCTGTGTTTTATTCCGTATTATGTGAAAAAGGATGTGTGGGGAATTTAAAAAATCATTTGTATATTGAATGCACTTATTTCTGTTCTATTTGAGCTGGCATGAGTGTATTCATTGCCGTGGGTGGGTGCCTTCTGTGAATTTGGTGGATTGATTGATGACCAGAGAGCTGTGATTTCCTTAGAGATTTTTTCAGCTGCCTTGGTGTGTCACGTGGTACCTGCAGCTCTTTCTATGAGCGTGGGCCGGCAGGGGAAGCTGGTTTGGCACTTTGTCTCCAGGATCCAAAAGAGAATGTGGATGGAAACATCACCTTCTTAACTTCCTAATTCAGTTTAACACCTTGTTTGACTTTTTAAATATCCTTGTGGCATATTGTTGGATGTTAAGATGCTCTTTGGGAGGGGAAAAGAAGTGGTTTTCCTGTTGCATGCTTAGAAATAAGGAAGCTGTTTGCACCTTTATTAGAAATCTTTTTAGTTAGACTAATGTGATCAGTGCATTAATCTTATAGGGTCCTAAAGTTAAACTGTGCCATTTGTATGTCATGGTAAATCAGAGAAGGCAAGCATTTTTTGCCAAATTATGACCTTTTTTCTTTTTTGGGAGTAGTCATCTTCCCTTACAGCTTTTGACTCTATAGAATTAGAAATTCTTCACTTAGAGCAACTCTTTTTTTTCCCCCATTCTTTTGATGAAAGTGAAGCAGGTTTGGGGAGGAATACCCTAATAAATTCTTCCCTTGGTGTGGGACTGTTATCTCTTGATTTCCATTTCTCTGTAAGAAGAACAAACTGAGCTGAGTTAATTTAAGTGGCTTAATTACACACATTAGGTCACAATCCCAACCCTTAAGTATCACTTCTAGCTCTTCCCCTGTGCTTTACTTATGGGTGGAAATTTGATTATAATGTTGCATCTGCACTGTTCATCTGTACAATGTCTTCAGTGCTTTAGCATGAAGTTGTGAAATTGCCTTGAGTTCTTTATCTGTTTTAAAACTGATTATAAGTATTTTTATTTCAGCACTGGAGAAAATTCTGCTGCTTTCTGGATTTCATCATGTTTCAGCTGCAAAACTGAAGGTGTAAAAAATTGTAAGAGTTGGGCTCATTGCCCTGTCCTGAAAAATACATCTGTGATATGCACAGGTTGACCAGAAAGGAAGGCTGAATGGGCTTCTTTTTTCACTCCTGTCTGTGTTTTACCTTTAATCTTGCTGTATTTTTCCCAAGGGAGTGCTGGGACTTTTTTTTTCCTCCTGACTTAAGTGCTAAGAGTGCTGAGCAGAGGCAAAGCTTTGAACATTCATTTATGCCACCTACGTTTTAATACCATTTCCCTATCATCAGGCAAAGCTTATCCTTTAATTCTTGGTTTGGTTTGCTTAAGCCCTAGTTTTTCCCCTCGTTCAAGGAAGAACATCCATTGTAAACATTAAAAAAAAATATTTTGCCATTGCTCCTCCAGGTCTTTCCACCTCTTACATTTTGTTGTTCCCCACCTCCTGGTGACCCACTTGGCACGGAGAAGCAATGGGAGTTCAGCTGAATCTTCATTTTCCTGGCTGGTAAATATTCTTTGCTTTATTTTGTCATCAGCCAGTGACATGCACCCCTGCACCATGATAAAAATCAGGTCAGGTATAAAAGCAGGGATTGAGCTCTTTTTTTTCATTCTGGAAAGTAAACTTTGCCCAGTATTCATGTCAAGCTCATCTCGGTGATCTCTTTCATTATCCCATTTGATGTTTCATCAAGGCTGTTTCCCCCTTTGTTGGAGCACTGTATGTTATCGCTTGAAGTGAAGGCTATGGATTCATTTTTAGGATTTATCCTTTTTAATCTGAGCAGAGTGAAGTACAAATAATCCTTTGCTTTGTTGACTAATACTCTTGCAGCTAAGCAGCAGAGAAAGGAGGAGGTGAACTTTTCACACTACCATCTGTAACCAGCTGGTTCTGCCATTCAATTTTCGGTTTGCTTGAGGCATGTAGCTGTACTGTGTATTACAGCATGCAAGAGATCTAATTTTTTTCCATGCAGTGAATTATCAGCAGTTCATCAGAAAGGTTATCTTTCTTCGTATCGCCTGCTACAGGAGATGTAAAATTTCCTAGACATGATTTTTGATTGATGCAATCCTTCCATAGGAGTTAAATTTGTGAAAATAGTGGACAGATGTATGGCCACAGGCAAACTGTATGTAAATCTGGGCTGATCTCTTCTTGTAGTAGCAGAATTTCTTTACACCTAGGCTTCCAAATCTGAATAAATGTGTGGGCAGCGATGCACAGTGGGAGTACGGGCTGTGCTGCCCACCTGAGGAGGGTGGTAGACCAACCACAGTAGCTGGAGATGTTTGTGAGAGAACGGGAACGTGTCAGGAAAGTAAATGAGGTTTGGGAATCAAATGGCTTTGAACTTGCGTGCGCCTGTGGCATGGCCCCAAACCACACCAGGCTCTTTTAACTTGATATGTAATAGTGACAATGCTTTCTGTACTAGATGTGTGCTCGTTGGCCTGTGGAGAGTCTCCTGGTTTGGGAAACACGCTGGTGTTGGGGTCAATAAACCGGGAAACAGATGTGTTGCAGCAGTTTTGCTTATGAAGGCCCAGTGCATCTCTGTGTGGACTTGGTTTGGCACTGTGGGGTCCTGCAGAGGTCCAATGAGACTGGAAGCTGTGTGGGCTGGTGGCTTTTTCATGGCTTTTTGCCCAAGATAGGGGGGTGAAAAACTGTTCAAGTGACATGGTAAGATGTAATAGCAAGCAAGTCATGCTGATTATTCCCAGTCATCGGGAATAATGATGTCAAAGAGGAATGTCTGGCTTAGATACACCCTGCAGTTTAATGGTATGTATTTTGTGTTGCTCTGTTTCCCTTCTTTTGAAAATGTTATTTCTGCAAATGGATGCTATCTGCCCACACTTGGAAATGGGTAAGCAAAGGCCTCAAAGTGTTTGTGTAAGGAAACTCCCTCAGCATGTGCCCCACTTCCCTTGTGCTCCTCCCCCAAAGCAGAACCCAGCACAACCCCACATGGTTAACAATTTGTTTGGGAAGAGCAATGCAAACCAAGGAGTGAGGCAGTGGTGAGTCTCTGCTCAGGACCCATGGTGGAAAGGTCAGTCTGGCAGCTGGAGGCTCCCGTGGTCCTGCAGCTGCCTGATCCCATGGCCAGAGGTCTGTGTTGGCCTTTGGTTACCTTTTAATCCCTGTGACCTGCCAGGGAGGAAGGAAAATAATTACTGATGACTGATTTTCGGTTAATTTATTGGTGGTGGAACTAATTGTGTGCTCCAGGTGTTCATCAGTTTAGTGAGGCAATCCTTAACTATCAAATGTTCCCATTACAACGTGGTTAATTAAACATGATTAAACTGTTGCCTTCACAAGCACACAACTAATGTGTGTATATATATAATTACACAGGCAGCGGGCTTATGCTATGCAGTGTGGCAGGCATAAGTGACTTACTATTTTCTTTAAATCTGAGCGTTGCGGGGGGCTCCCCTGACCTTGTACGTTACGGAGGGCGGCTTCGCTGGGGCAGGGCCCGCTGAGGAGAGCAGCGGCGGGGGGACGCTGCGGCGGCGCCGGGCTCGCTCGGGGCCGGGAGGACGCGGAGCGGCGGCCGCAGCGGGGCTGGGGCTCAGCGCTGAGGCGAGGTGAGGTGAAGCTCCGCCTGGCGCGCTCCAGCCCGCCCCCGCCCTGAGGGTCACCGCGGTTCGCCCCCGGAGAAGCTGGAGGAGCGTACGTGACCCGCGGCCGAGTGCCCGCAAGACGGCGCTGCGGCAGGAGTTGAGGTAGGGGTAGCCTCGCGGGAGGGCGGTGGCGGCTCAGCGCCGTTCTGCACCCCCGGCTGCTGTGCGCTTCGGCCACCCAGGG